>CAUYRH010127767.1:0-22495 GCA_963574655.1 Perodicticus potto | reverse complement strand
AGTATTAGCCACAAAAAGAATAAAGTACTGATAACATACTATGACATAAACTTGAAAACCTGCTAAGTAAAATAAATAAGATACAAATAGCTGCTTATTATATCACTCCATTTATGTAAAATATCCAGAATAAAGAAATCCATAAGAGATAGAAAACAGAATGATGTTTCTAGGGTCAGGGAGAAGAAATGAGGATTTACTGCCTCGTGACTAAGAGGTTTCTTTTGATGGAAGATGAAAATGTTTTGGAAATAGATAGAAATTGTAGCTGCACAACATTGGAATGTACAAAATGTCATTGAATTATTCACTGTAAAAAATGATTAATTTTATGTCACATGAATTTCCCCTCAATAAAAAAAGTATTTGCGATAGACCTAATGACTACACACCCTCTTTAAAAATATCTGTCTTGAGGGGGCTTGTAGGAGATCCTGAAATATTTATTTCAGGTAAAACACATTTTAGAATGTAATATGACCTTTTAAGGACCAGTTTCTTATAACCATCATCCCCATCCTACCTTTGTAGTTCTTTTGCCTCATATGACAACATCAGGTATCTTTATGCACATCTATATCTTTTAAATTTCTCTTCACAAAGATCAAAATCAGCAAGAAACATTTCCCAAATACTTACTCCCTGAAGATCATTAGGTCTTTCATGGCAACGGCAGCCTTGTCCCTTTGTACAGAGATCAGCATGGTTGCCATCTGAATATTTAAGAGCCAGAGTTAGCAGAGTATTTGTTATAATTCTTCAAGGAGGAACTGGCTTTCGGTAGGGGTTAGAATTATCAGAACCTCTCAGATCTTGCCCGAGGTGCTTGTTCTGTGTTTTTTAAATGATATATTGACCAGTCCTAAAAAGGAGCCATCAAAGTAGCTAAGAAATCAAGAAGGTTAAGTATACCTGCTACAGAAAGGAGAACAGGCAACCATTACAACTTTAGGCTGCAGAAGGTTCATGCTATTCGGATCTTAATATGCCTTCTGATTAAGAGCATGTTGATAGAAGTCTGATCACTTAAGGTCACTCAGGATTGCCCTTTCTGCCCAGAGATGGTTTGATAGTGTAGTTGAGTTATGAGATTCAAGTCTTTTTATTTGCAAAATAAAATAAAAGATACCAATATTTAAACTGTTAGAACAGGTCAAAATAATTGATCTAATAGTTCCCCAGTCACTGTCCTTTTCAAATCTAAGTTGACACTGCTGACAATGGTATTTTCTATATCAGACTTCTCCACCTCAGCAAGCAATACACAGAATCATTCAAGAGAGGTGGCTTCAGCAATACTTGACCTTGCATCTACTACCAACTCCACACAAAGCAATATGGGTGTTAGAGAGCAATAGGTCCAAAAGGGTGTAGGCTTGAGAAAGCAATGGGTGGTGATTTCTTTTTCAAACAGAATAGCAAAGGCATAGGAGAGATGGAAACAGGCTATGATGTGACCTGAAAGGGGAAGGAACTGAAAAGAAACAGAAAAAGGCTAGTGCTAAGAGATTTTTGAAATTTTGAAACTTTTTAAATGGGGTGCAAGTCCAGATTCTACTATTTACTCACTGTGTGACCTTGGACTTTACCTTTCTGTGCCTCAGCTTCTTCATCTATAAAACAGAAATAATAATAGTATCTACCTTATAGAGTTATTATGAGGAATAAATAAAATTAATTAGTGCAAAATGCTTAGGGCAGCAGTTCGCCAACTTGCTCATGCTTTGGAATAACCTGGAGGGGCTTATGAAAACAGAGTGCTGGATTCCACCCCCACAGTTTCTGGTTTAGTAGTCTGGGTGGATCTCTAGAATGTGCATTTCTAACGGTTTCCTAGATGATGCTGACAGCACTGGTCTGGGGATCACACTTCGCAAACTACCAGGTTAGTATTATGCATGGCAAATATGCATGGTAAATTAGGAATCACTATTTTATAAAATTGTAACAAGTACATTTATTAGTCATTTACTACATGCCAACCACCGTAGGAATTATTTTATGTGTATCGCCTCACTGAAGCATCACAACTCTCTTAAGAAGGAACGGTGTCCAGTACCTGATCACAGATGAAGAAATTAACATCCAAAGAGGTTGGGGAAATTGGCTAAGGCCCTGTAGCTTGTAAGTGGCAGAGATGCAAATTAACCCAATCTGTCTAACTGCAGAGATTATGCAGGTGACTGCTCAAATCTGTTACTGTCTTCCATCTCAGTGGTGCTCTGACCCTCCCACAGGTACCTTTATGCTGTTCTCTTTGGCACCTGGGAACTACTCTCCTTGCCAGGCTGTACTAGACTTGTGAATTTCTTTTTCTTTCCCATTATCTCCCCTCTTATCTTCTCTACCTGCTAACCCCAATTGGAAAGTACACGTCCAGTATATCACCACCTATATCTGGAATGCTCCTCTCTCCTTTCTAACGCAAATGTTTCTTGTTTTCTATTTTTTCATTAATAACTAGTTCACATATCATGTTTAGAAACTCCTCCCTGTTCACACCTCCCTCTCTATCTCACCCCAAGAGTTAATCACACTCTTCTTCTAAGAACGTACTATAGTGACCAAGGGCACAGGACTGAATTTGAACTCTAAACCTACCTTGGCTACTTACTAGCTGTATGACCTTGAAGAAGTTATTTCTCTGGGCCTCAGTCTTTTTTTTTATTAAAATTTTTTTTACTACATCATAGCTGTGTACATTAATGCATTTATGGGGTACAATGTGCTGGTTTTGTATATAATTTGAATGGGCCTCAGTCTTTTTATCTATAAAATGGCTATAATATTAGTGCCTACTTCAGATTGTTGCATGGATCGAATGCATTTATCCATGTAAAATACTTAACATACTATCAAGATACATACTCTGAAATAAAGAAAACACTCGAAACATGTTTTATACTATCTTTATAATATAGTCTATACCTAAAGCCTATATGCAAAGCATCACCTTATTATATGAATGTATTGTAATCATCTGTTTCCTTATCATGTCCTTTGCTAGGGCTAGGAGCTCCCTAAGGAGCTCTTTGCCTCTGTAGTCCTTGGACCAATGGTTCTCAAAGTATTATCCCTGCTTGTCACTCATTGCTTGAGTTCATGGTCTAGGTGATGGGCCTGGGTTCATAGCATACTGGGACCCCATTGCTCTGACTTTGGACGATGTACCTCTAGCAGTACTGTCAGTATAATGTGATTTTTGAGATACTCTGTAAAGGGTAAGTACTTTAAAAAGTTCATTTTTTTTTAATGAACTACATTAGTGATTCTCAAAGTGTATTCTTTGGACTAGCAGCAGCAGCAGCATCATCAGAGAACTTGTTAGATCAGAACTCTGTCAACCGTAAAGAAACAAATAATCTGATTAAAACATGGGCAAAGGTTCTGAAGAGACATTTTCCAAAAGAAGAGATACAAATGGCCAACAAGGATATGAAAAATGTTCAACATCTCTAATCATCATAGAAATACAAATTCAAACCACAATAAGATATCACTTCACACCTGTTAAATGGCTATCATAAAAAAGAAAACAAAGGTCAGTTGTGGTTGCTCACACTTGGCGTCCTAGCAATTTGGGAGGCCAAGGCGGGTGGATTGCTTGAGCTCAAGAGTTCGAGACCAGCCTGAGCAAGAGCGAGATCCCATCTCTACCAAAAACAGAAAAACTACCCAGGCATTTCAGTGGGTGCCTGTAGTTCCAGCTACTTGAGAGGCTGAGGCAGGAGGATCTCTGGAGCCCAAGAGTTTGAAGTTGCTGTGAGCTATGACGACACCACAGCACTCTACCCAGGGCAATAGAATAAGACTCTGTCTCAAAAAAAAAAAGAAAGAGAGAAAAGACAAGTGCTGGAGAGCATGTGAACCAAAGGGAACCTTTCACAGTGTTGGTAGGAATGTAAATTAGTGTAGCCATTGTGGAAAACAGTATGGTAGTGCCTCAAAAATAAAACTGCTTTGTGACCCAGTAATCACACAGATGGGTATATATCCAAAGGAAAGGAAACCAACATGTCGAGGAGATATTTACACTCCCATGTTCATTGCAGCATTATTCACAACAGCCACGATATAAAATCAACCTAGGTGTCCATCAACAGATGAATGGTTAAAGAAGCATAATATATATGCACAGTGGAATACTATTCTGATGTAAAAAGAATGAAATTCTGCTATTTGTGGAAACATAGATGAATGTGGAAGGCACTGTGTTAAGTGAAATAAGCCAGACACAGAAAGACCAATACCACATGATCTCACCTGTATATGGACTCTATCAAAGTTGACCTCATAGAATTAGAGAGTAAAATGGTAGGTGGCCAGGAGCTGAGGGTAGAGAGGTTGGGGAGATATTAATGAAAGGATACATAATTTCTGTTACATGAGAGGAATAAGTTCGAGGAATAAGTTCTCTTGCACAATTTAGTGACTAGTGAATAATATACTGTATTTTTGACAGTTGATAAGAGAGTAAGTATTAAGTGTACTCAACAGAAAAAAATAAGTGTGTGAAGTAATGCATATGTTAATTAGCTCCATCTACCCCTTCCACAATGTATACCTATTTCAAAACATGTACATGATAAATATAAATCATTTGCATTTGTCAATTAAAACAAATCAATAAATAATGTTAAGAAAAAGAAATTCTGGGGGAGGGACCTAGCAATCTGTGTCTTAACAAGCGCAATGCTGAAGTTTGAGAACCACTGCTTTATCATGCCTGGCTGAATAAACACCTTATTTCTTAAGGGCCTACTCTCCATTAGCTTTCTTTTTTTCCCCACAAAGCATATTGTTTTGAGATATTTCTTGGGTCATACTCTAGTAACATCACAGTCAAATAGAAATTACTAGACTCAGAGTTCATACCAAGGTTATGATGAAAAGAAAATATGGATCTCAATATTGTACATAATATCCTTAAACTCATGGAGTATCAAGCAAGCTGAAATTTTCTAAGACTCTGCTGTTCCTAGGAGGAAAATATCATTTTAACCATCCTTATCACAATTAATAAGGCATCAGAAGACTAAAGGAAAACAAGCCTCTCTTGACAACAACAAAAAACACCCTTCTTTATGCTAAGCTAAGACAATTTCCCATTGATTGCAAGATATCTCTTAATCACATATTTAACTCCTCTATTGAATTGTACTGCCTATTTATGCATCCACACAATTACTGGCAACTGTGGAGAATTTTAACTCCTTGGGAGAGCTTCAGAGGCATATCCTTAGTGGAAAAACAAAAGTGGCAACTTTATCAAAATACTCTAGACTTCATTTTCACACTGCAATGTGTTCAGTACTCTCTAAGCTCCTCAAAACCATGGAAACATGCTTTGTTTGCACATAATGTAAGCAAGATTCTGGGCTGGCGAGGCTGCAAAACTTCATTTTTAAGGAGGCTTCAAAAATTGAATGGGGAGTTAGGGTACCTGGATTCTACATTAGCTACGTGACCTTGAGAAAATCACTCCCCTCCCCTTTGCCACATGTCTCCATCTCTAAAATAAAGAAGTTTAGACATGCCTTTTCTGAAGTTTCTGGAGGGTCTGGAGGTCAAAATTCAAAGTGATGCAAAGCCTGATAAAACCTTGTAAATGGAACTACAATAACACGACAGGCCTTGCTAAAGGCTAGGTAGAAACCACGAGGGACCAGCACAGACATTGTTAGGCTGATGATAGAGGTGGATATTCCCTGAGTTTAGCCGACTTCTTGAGGACAGGTTGGAAAAACATTGAGTCCAAGACCAGTTAGATTATCCCCCTCTGTTACAGAGCATCTAAGATCATGCTTGCAATTTCTAAACTCATTTCAATAAATTCTGATCATCTCTAGGTGTCTAACCTGCTTAGACATCTCTTTGCAATGGTAATAATCGTATAGCCAGAGGCTTTGAAAGTAATGTGACTCCCTGGAGGACATCTGGAACCATATAGGACTTCCTAAGGAGCCTCTCGGTTTGGTGTACCACTCTCTCTTCACTATTCAGGCCATTCTGTCTTAGAACATGCTTCCACCTCAAAGGCCTATGAAGCATAGACAGTCACCTCTGCCAGTGGAGCTGGTGCCAGAATGACAAGCTCTTTTTTTTCCATATTCTTTGGTGAACTGTAAAACATTCTCTATGACCTCTCAAGTGTCTAATAGAGATCCCAAAAATATCTTTGAATCTGGAAAACTTTTAGATCACTGAGTATTTAAAGTAAAGGTTCATATTACTGACATATTAATCAATACATCTTACTTGTAACATTCATTCTTAATAATAGTCTTTCAGAAATGATAACCAACGTAAGAGAGTGTTTCTAATTCACTCCTTGAAAGGAAATAGTGATCCATCAATCCATTATCCATAAAATTCCATATTTAAAATCATAATATTAATATTGCTGATAAAACTATGCTGGAGATATGTCAAGAATTGCAATTTGCTGCCCATGACGACATGCATTGGCTCATTCTGTGGCATTTTCTATTGCTACCTTAACTTCTAAATATTTGTTTTAGTACACAGTTATAAGTTTGATGTTTCCTGATTTTGCATGCCTGATTTTGGATCATTACCCTTGTTTTACTGTTGGTTTTCATATTTAAATTCCAAGGATTTTTTTTAAGCTAGTAAATACTAAAACAGCTTCAAGATGAACATAAGCATCTGAGCGCCCCGGGATCTGGCAGTTAGACAAACAAATACAGTCTAAGCAGATGCTTTAACAGCCAGGGGAGGCCTTAGGCAGAACAGAGTACTCAGCCTACAGGAGATGCTGGCAGAGTCCTGAGACTATCATTTCCTAGCTTGTAAGAAGCCTAATCCCCTAATGTTATGCCTCCAGCTTGGGGGGGTTTATTTCAGGCCTCAGGATAGGTTCCCATAGCTTTGTCTCACTTCTCCCAAACCTCTGTCTGAAATGCCCCATCCCCTAGAGACCTATGCCAAGAAAATCAAATGGGGAAGCACAAACTCAAAGCAGAAATGAAATCCCAAAAGTCTAAAGACACTTCCATGAATTTTCAAATGAGTTGACATTTGTAGAGCTCTTCTTATTTGCCAGGCACTGTGCCAAGTGCTTTACATAGATTATCTAATGCAATCCCCATAGCAGTCTAGGAGGTAGACGCTATTGTCTCCCATGACAACAGGGAAATTCAGGATGAGGGAAGTTGAGTGCCTTACTCAAGATCACAGAGGTAAGAAGGGACTGAACTAGACTATGAAGTCGGAGTCTGATACCACAGCCCACGTTCCTAACCCCTATATGGCACTGCCTGTGTGTAGCATGTGGGAGATGCAGCTGTGGGGGTCACTTTTGCAGGACTGCTAATGATAAAGCCTGTCACAGGTGTGCCTGAAGCACTTGAGCTATGCACATTCACTGTCTGTGCCTCTCACATTCAGACCAGCCCATTGCCCAAATGGCTTTGTCACTATCTCTAGAGCATAGCCATTCTGGGAGAGGTAATTCTGCCAAGCACAACTCAGCAGATAAAAACCATTGCAGTCAAAAATTGGCCTGACAGGACACCAGGTGGCAAGAAATACGGGAAAATATCAGCAAAGGCCTGGATGATTTGAGGGGAGCCTGAGGGTCCATGGGAGGCAGAGAATAAATAGCTTCTATACATCATTTGCCAAATGCACCTAGGGAAAGTCTCATTAAAAAAAAAAAAATCCAGCCAACACACCAATAAGCAGGTGAATAAGTGGCAGCTAGCAGGTGTACAAAACCATAAAAAAAAAAAATCCTGCTTTTCCTGCACAGTCCCATCCTTGATGACTGTTCTTGCTGACTGTATTCTAGCATGCCAAGATTGTTTCAGCGCCTGCCCTTTGAGACATAATTATCCTCCTCAGAGGAGTCCAGAGACTCTGAGTCAAGAAGAGATCCACAGGTCACCACGCTATTCTCCCCACAGTCAAGGAAGCAGTGCAAATAGAAGTGCCTTCCAGGGGCTTGAAGAAAATGTACTAGGAAGAAAGAGCAGTGCAAATGTGAAAAGAATGCTCCAGAAACCCAGGTGACAGCGGCTTCCCAAGAAGGCCCATGTCTTTTTCACATGTTTCACATGACACATTGAAATTTGTCCCATGAACATTAAATCCAGTTTGCTTTAGTCATGAGCATGTATGTTAGTGGGCAGTGACATCGTGCAACTGCATTTTTATCTCTAGGTTTAACCTACTTTGATTCACTGTGATGTTTCTCCAGCATCACTCTGCCTTACATAGCTCAGTTATTTTTGTTTGTTTTTTGAGACAGAGTCTCACTTTATCACCCTCGGTAGAGGGCCATGGCATCACAGCTTACCGCAACCTCAAACTCCTGAGCTTAGGTGATTCTCTTGCCTCAGCCTCCTGAGTAGCTGGGACTACAGGTGCCTGCCACAACGCCCGGCTATTTTGTTGTTGTTGTTGCAGTTTGTCTGGGGCCAGGTTTGAACCTGCCACCCTTGGTATATGGGGCCAGCGCCCTACCCACTGAGCCACAGGCGCTGCCCCCCATAGGTCAGTTCTTATGTCATGGAGAACATAGGGAACATAGTCCACTTCTGTCTCTTGGAAGCTCGTGGCTCTCTGACTCATATGCGTTGCTCCATTTATTCACTCGTTGACTGCCAGGCATTGTAGTAAGGCACTACAAAGACTGCAAATTGTAATTAGACACGGCCCCTGCCCTCAAGGAGGAGAGAAAGCTATAACAAAATGTTTCCCATATTCAAATTTTCCCAAGTCTCAGAAACTAAAAGATGAGGCCTGTATCTCTGCTTTTTACTCCCACCTGCTGAAGTAGGAGTGACAGGTTTTGTGCCAATATGTTACAGTTTTTAGCAAAAAGGTACTTTGAGTTTTTACTTATATCCCACACCCTGCTCTTTATGGGGCTTAGACATGTGCTAAATGGGGAGCTAAAGTGAGAGCTAAATCCAAGTGACACAGAGGAGATCAGGGTCATGAACCTAGGTCTACTTGAATTCAGGACCTGAACTCTTTACTGTTTGTTTGTTTGTTTTGTTTTGTTTTGAGATCGAGTCTTACTCTGTCACCCTGGGTAGAGTGCTGAGGTGCAACCTCAACCTCTTGGGCTCAAGTGATCCTCTTACCTCAGCCTCCTGAGTAACGGGCATTGCAGTTACCTACCACAAAACCCAGCTAATTTTTAGTAGAGATGGGGTCTCATGCTTGCTCAGGCTGGTCTCAAGCTCCTGAGCTCAAGTAATCCACCCGACTTGGCCTCCTAGAGTGCTAGGATTACAGGCATGAGCCACAGCACCAGCCAGGATCTGAACTCTCTTTTTCTTTACTTTTTTCTTTTTTTTAAATTAAATCATAGCTGCGTACATTAGTGCAATCAAGGGGTACAATGTGCTGGTTTCATATGCAATCTGAAATGTTCTCATCAAACTTTTTAACATACCCTTCATGGCATTTTCTTAGTTATTGTATGAAGACATTTGTATTCTGCATTTAGTAAGTTTCGCCTGTACCCTTCTAAGATGCACCATAGGTGTGGCCCCACCACTTACCCTCCCTCCACCCCAACCTCATCCCTCCTCTCCCCTCCCTTGCCCCTTCCCCCATATTCTTGTGCTATCGAGAGTTGGGTTATAGCCTTCATATGAAACCTTTAAATTAGCTTCATAGTAGGGCTGAGTACATTGGATACTTTTTCTTCCATTCTTGAGATACTTTGCTAAGAAGAATGTGTTCCAGTTCCATCCATGTAAACATGAAAGAGGTAAAGTCTCTATCTTTCTTTAAGGCTGCATAGTATTCCATGGTATACATGTACCACAATTTATTAATCCATTCATGGGTCGATGGGCACTTGGGCTTCTTCGATGACTTAGCAATTATGAATTGGGCTGCAATAAACATTCTGGTACAGATGTCTTTGTTATAATGTGATTATTAGCAAGAAAAGAACAAGTGATCCCATCTCAGGGTGGGCAAAGGACTTGAACTCTCTTAATCATTAAATTGTTACTCTTCCCACAAATTTAGAGTTTTGCTTATTTGTGAATGAATTTTCTAGTGGCGATCATTTTATCCTTCCATGAACACATTTCAAGCTTGATTTAGGAGCGTAGGTATACAGGAAACCAGAAGAGAAGTAACAACAACAAAAAATTAAAGTCCATACTCCTATCAAGCCAAGTTTACAGTCTCCCTCAGCTGTGGAAACTCAGAATCCGGCTCTTTGCAAAGCACTTTCCAGTTCTGAGGGTAGAGAATTCCCAGAATTTGCAAGCAGAGACTCTAGACACTGAAGCACCAGGCTGTAAGCTACCAAGTACAAAGTACTCTACAGGCTGTTCTCTACTTTTATTTTTAGACTCTTCTGTATAATAGTGGTAGCTGAGGCTGCCTATAATCCCTTCTTAGAATACATTCTGCCCTATTTTTCTCCCCTAAGACGATAGTTTCAAATTCATCTAATTACTTCCTTATGCAGCATTAAATCACAGCAGCTTCCAAATGGAGATGACTCAGTGAGTTTAATTATTCCCTAACGTGCCTCACTGTGGCAAAGGTGTGTTCATTACCTAAGTAACCATTTTAAAGGACAGCAAGTGTTTTCGTTTGCTTTTATTTGGTTTTGTTTTATGAAGATAGAGTATAAGATTTATCTGAGTTTTATACCTTGAGTTGCCATGGTTTTCAAGTAGTGGTACATTATAGCAAAATTATTCACACTAACACACTCAGAATCTTTTTCTTGTCTTTTTGTAAAGAAAGAGAAAAGTCAGATTTTAGGGAAATTGAATCAACTACCCCCTTATCAAGCTAGCACACCTCAATCACTTGTTTTTTCACAAAAAGCATTGATTTGTTGATAGATACTAGTCCTACTCATTGTGGAATTAAGCTAGAATATAGTAACACATGGGTTAAAATAAGAGCAAGACAGAGTGAAGTGTGGGAAAAGAAAACTAGTTGGTCTTTTATCTCTGACCCATAACTATTTGAAAAAGCAAAATTTTATTTCTCTTTGAGTCCTGCCAATTTCTCATCCTTTTGTTATTTCTGCTAAAGTAGAATGTAGTACAGCTTCAAAGAGAACATTCTCTAATTCTCTCTAAAACAAAATGGCCATCTTTTAATTTTCAGGTATTATTTCTTCCCCACATGCAGAAATGAATCCACAGCTGGAAGCTCTTTTGTTTTTTCCTTCCCGTTTTGTCTTCCCAACAGACAGACTTTCTGGAAGAGCTTTGTATATCTGCTTCGAATGGCCTTTTAGTTGGCCAACTCACTCAGCGCCACACTAGAAAGAGCATGATGAAGGATTAGTGGTCTCTGGAAGGAAGGCCTCATCATTCAAGAGGAATTTGCTCATTTCAGTTTTAGTTTGTCCAATCTTTTGTCCTTGCAACTTACTCATGCAAAAATCACATGTAGCAAGGGAGTTATGTTGAATTGAATCCATTTAAGGGAAGAGGGCTCTACTGAGACCAAAGAGAGGACTGGAGTTGGGAGGGCAGTGTTCAGCAGTCCACATTCATTCATGGTGCACTCTAGGCCCCACACGCTGTAGGGCCTGACTACCTCTGCCCTTTCATGGCTCTTTCACTAAAGTGCCACAATCCCCTAGCCCTGATAAAGGCAACAAAGGATACTATGAAAGTGGAGCTTCTTAGATTAAGAATCCTCGCAGGCTGATCACTGCCACAGAACTACATTATGGTATTAATTGGAGACCTGCCTTTGTTCATGTCTAACTTAGGGACTTCTCAGCTTTCTCATCCTTATAATGAGAAAGTTGGACAAAGGATGATCTCTGAGGTAGCTTTCAGCTCTAGCATTCTGCGTTATTTCTCTTCATTTCTTCCTTTGGTTTGAAGCAAACCTCTGAGCCCAGGGGAATGTCTGGTCAGTGCCTCTGTCAAAAGGCATCTGAGCTATACAAGGCAGTAAGGCTCTGCACATATGACCTAATCACATGTCTGTCTTCTTTCCCTGGGCAATGAACTACTATCCTCGCCAAAACTCTATGCAAATATATTTATCTCCAGGGACCATAACTGTAAGCCATGTTTGGTCACTCTTCCTATCTGCATTGTGATCTCTTCTTCCTTTTTTTTTCTTTTTTTAAAGCTTTATGTGTCCCAGGAAACAGTGGTAGTCACACTTTTCTTTTTATACCTTCTATTCAAAAAGTACTAATTAAGTACTCGCTGTGTTCCCACTATCAGATTGGAGGTCATGGCAGATTGAAGATATGGCTTTCAAGAAATATATCTCAAGAAATATAAACACACATACTCCTTGGGGAGAGATGAGATTTACACAGGAAATAGTTGCACATGCGCCAACATTTGTAAGTGGACTGGATCCAACACAATTAAATGGCATGTTATGTAATAGAGGCTATATGTACTATGGGCCACCAATAAGGAAAGAAGGGTTGTAATAGTTTAAGGAAGACTTCACAAAAGAAATAAGATTATAGTTGGCTCTTGAATGACAGGAGACAAATAGATGGAAAAGTGGGTAGGGCCTTGCAAGATGGGGTTGCAACCTGAGAAAAGATACTATCTTACTTAAGGTTCCTTTGTTTCAAGAAACAGAAACCACACAGAGCTTTGCTCCTCAGATGTGATCCTTAGACCAGTGGAATCAGCACCATCCCGGAAAGTTTTGGAAATGAAGCATCTCAAGCCCGACTATTGAATCACAATCTGAATTTTAACAAGATCTCTATGTAGGTCATATGAACATTATAGTTTGTGCAACATTGGGGAAGGGTAACTGGTCTCAGCCTTGGATGCATCTGGGGAAGTTTTTTAAAGTACTGTATCTCATTTCCACTCACATAGAGCTGACTTAAATAGTGGGCAGGGGAGGGGTGGGATTATCAAAATGTCATTAAAATTCTTTCTTCAAATTATTGAAGAACCAATACAAAGAGGCAAAGAACCAAGGTACCTATAGAGAGATCTCAGGTGCCTTTCATGAATCTTCTCTCCAGAGCAATGCTTCTCAATTTTAACAACTACCTCTACCAGGGGTGTCCAGCCTTTTGGCTTTTCTGCACCACATTGGAAGATTTGTCTTGAGTCATGTGTTAAATACACAAATACTGATGAAAGCTGATGAGCAAATGAACAAATAAGATCTATGCATAATTTTTGTAATATCTGCCACCACAGGTAAGCCAAAAAGTCCTCACATAGTCCCCATGCAGCCCACAGGCCGCAGGTTGGACACCCCTCTACCAATCGGCTATGGATAGAAGATAGAAATGACTACTTTACATCCAGGATCATTTTCAGAGAAGGGAAAGTTCTCAGTGGAACAGGTGAATTACACCTGTTTACTATTAGCACAAGGGCAAAAATGGGCATGAGATTCTCTTTTGTTTTGTGGTGGCAAAAAAAAAAGAAGAAAAAATTAAAAATAAATAAACATGAGGCATACAGAGGTACCAAGCAGGCCAATCCGACTAAAACAGAGAGCAAGAATTGATACTTCCTTTCATTTAAAAGCTTCTTGGCTTAAAATTAAAAAATAAATTTAAAAAAGCTTCTTGGCTTACATAACAGGGATTGCACTCTTACTCATATTCAGTCTTATCAGATCTTTGCTTCATTTATTTCTTTTAAAATATATGTAAATGGTTAATTAAAACAAAAAAACCCTAACATTACAAAAAACTGTACAAAGAAAAGTAAGTCAGCCTTGTACCCTAGGTTATCAGCACTTTTTTTTTTTTTTTGAGTCACAGTGTCACGCAGTAGCCCTGGGGTTGAGTGCCATAGCATTATTGATCACAGCAACCTCAAACTCCTGGGCTTAAATGATCTTCTTGTCTCAGCCTCCCAAGTAGCGGGGACTATAGGCACCCGCCACAACGCCCAGCTATTTTTAGAGACGGGGTCTCCCTATTGCTCAGGCTGATCTCGAACTCATGAGCTCAAGCGATCTCCCTGCCTCGGCCTCACAGAGTGCTAGGATTACAGGCGTGAGCCACCGCACCTGGCCTTTATCAGCACTTCTCATGGCACCCCATCTTCCCAGGTTCCCTGCACCACAGTTAAGTCTCTCACATTTACTCTTTTGCAAAGACTAATGTTTCTACCTCTGAATTTGATGCAGCAAGGCAACATAAATTGGAGAGTTTTACATAATCAGATGATTATGGGAAGATATTTCGGTAAATAAATTATATGTTAGCCATTTGAAATGGAAACTTAACTAGATCAAATTAACATCATAATACCACCTTACACATGTATCACAGGACTTTAAATTTTGAAAAGCGCTCTCCCCGGCTCAGCGCCTGTGGCTCAAGCAGCTAAGGCACCAGCCACATACACCTGAGCTGGTGCATTCGAATCCAGCGTGAGCCCGCCAAACAACAATAACAGCTGCAACCAAAAAAATATATATATATATAGCCAGGCGTTGTGGCGGGTGCCTGTGACCCCAGCTACTTGGGAGGCAGAAGCAGGAGAATCGCTTGAGCCCAGGAGTTGGAGGTTGCTGTGAGCTGTGATGCCACGGCACTCTACCCAGGGTGACAGCTTGAGGCTCTGTCTCAAAAACAAAAAAAACAAAGCACTCTCCTTATATTGATTCTGTGAATTTCTACAAGAATCAAGTATCTTCCCTCAAATTAGCCATTTCTGAGGTTCCAGAGAGATTATGTCCCATAACCATGTTTCTCACCAAAATAGAGGGCCTTCTGTGGGTGCCTGACACATATCATAGTAAAATTGAAGTCTAGTCAAATACTTGTTTTCAATACTTCTAGGAGCCATCTTGCCCCTGACTACAAAATCCCACCTGGGTTACCCACTGGGGAAATATATACAACCCCTTTCTCCAGTTAGGACATTCCCTGGGTTTTCCAAGGCCCAGCTACTATGATTAACTAACCAAGCTCAGGCAATGGTGGTAATACCTTGCACTTAACTAGAATGGTCCACTTTTTCAAGAAGTTTCATGTCCAAACAAGTATCAATTCAATAACTACCATAAGATATACACAAATGTATGATAAAGAGTTGAAATTTATCAAACTATGCACACAAAAGTACAGACCACGCATGGTGCCATTTGTGGTCAAGAGAAATATAAACAGATGTAAAGATCTGATACTAAATTATAACTGCATAACATTAGCTGTACATACTGTACTACTGTGATAACTTCATAGCCACCTTACTGCTGTCACAGTGAGCTCAAGTATTTCAAGGATCCGCTTAAAACACTGTGTGACGCTAATCATCTCCACATGAGCAGTTAGTCTCTTCAGTAAATTGCATATCACAATAAAAAATGCTCTCTCGTGGTTCTTGCGTATTTTTCATCATGTTTAGTGCAATACCATAAACCTTGAATAACACCAGGGGACCCATACAAAGTGCACTAGCGATGCCTGAAGTGCTCCCAAGAAGCAGAGAAAAGTCATGACATTACAAGAAAAGGTTGAATTGCTTGATATGTACCATAGATTGAGGTCTTTAGCGGCCGTTGCCTACCATTTTAGATAGACAATTCATCTTGTAAACAGACAATGTAAACTTACAGTATCAACAAATGCACTACGGTACTGTAACGGTATTTTCCTTACAATTTTCTTAATAATTTTTTTTTCTAGTTTATGTTATCGTAAGAGTACAGTATATAATACATATAACAGACAGAACAATGTCTTAATTGACTGTTTCTGTTGTCTTGAAGCTTCCAGTCATCAGTGGGATATTAATTAAGTTTGGGGAAAATAAAAAGTCATGTGGAGATTTTCAACTGCGTGTGAGTGGGGAGGTCCTCGTTCTTAACTGCCGCCCTGCCCCATTGTTCAAAGGTTAACTGTATTTTGTCTTCGTAAACAAGTCATGAAATTGTGCAAGGTAAGGTTTATCATGTCTATTTCTTAGTTAAGGAAATCAATATTTAGATAAGTGAAGTGATAATGGGTCACTTCACATGATAACTTGCCCAGATTATTCATTTGCAAATATATAGAGGGTTCTTCCAGGGGTGCTATTCCTGAGACACTTTGGCAGGCTAAGGATCAGGGTATTTGGCGACAGCTAGTCATTTTATGCTCTTCAAATCAGAACAGGGCTTGCCATCCCATTCTCAGACTTCTAAAGGGGTATGAAGCAATCATTTTAAGGTCTATAAAAAGAAAACATCATTATTGGGGATCAGTAATACTAAATGCAGTAGGTATAAAGCAACTTTATTAGGTTACTTGACAGTATGCACCATCACTTGCTCCTGAATAATAAGCAACACTCATTCATTAAAACGAATACTCTTCAGTAAAACCCTAACCTATTTTTTGCTTAGCCCCGTGCATTTTTAATCTAACAGAGTTAGAAAAAATTAATTCACATGTGCTAAAATCATTACATTTTTATATTCAACAGTGTCTGATATATAGAATCTATAAAACTTATGTTATTACAAACTGATAGGCTGTGATGGTGCATAATAAAGTTAAACCAATGTTCACAGGCATGATTCACAACCCTAGGGCAAAGAAACCAAACTCCTTAGTGAAATAATCTGCTCCAAAGGGAAAGGCTGAACATGTCTTCCTAGCCCACCAAAGAGTCTCTCAGGTGTCCTAGAATCTGGAATCCCCTTCAGGACGGAATCTGAATTAATCCAGGTCTTTAGCAAAAAGAACCGGAGGACCCCTAAACTCCCAGTCCCAAGTAAGGTCAGGGACCAAGGGGCTGTTGTCCTTAAATTACCCTGCACACAGCAAAGATGATTCTTGTTATTGCTCCATTTAATAATAGCTAACATACAATGTTACCCAAGTGCCAACCAACATTTCAGACATTTTACATGGATTAATGAATTTAATTCTCATAGCAATTTTACAAGGATAAGTACTGTGCATTAGGGCTTATACATAACATTGTACAAGTATGTTTAGGCTTATACATGTAAGTCTAGACCTGCCATAACAAAATATTTGGCTTAAACAACTGAAATTTATTTTCTCATCATTCTGGAGACTGAAAGTCCAAGTTCAAGGTATCAGCAGAGTTAGTTTCATCTCAGAACTCTCTCCTTGGCTTACCCTCTTGTTGCCCCTTCACATGATCATTCCACCACACCATCATACCCTCCCCACCTTCCATGTTGCTTTTTCTTTTTTTTTATTTACTTTTTAAATCTATTTTTATTTTTTTAATTCAAATTAATATGAGGGTACAATTTGTAGGTTACATTGTTCTCACTTCCAGGGTAAAGTTCCATTTGTAGAAGAGCCCCTCACCCAGGGGGCGTGTTATACACGCTCACGATGTGCACATTAGGTGAGATCCTGCCTCATTCCTTCCCTCCTTTGGCTAAAGGTCCTCCTCCCTCTCGCTTCCCTCTACCCCTGAACTGGACTATATTAGTGTTTTATTGTTCTTATGAACATGTAGTGGTTCATATATTGATTTCATATTTGTATGGAGTATATTAGATATTTATTTGTCCAGTCTTGAAATACTTTACTAAGCCATGTTGCTGCTTCTTCTTGTAAATACAATAGTCATATTGGATCAGGGTCCCACCTCAATGGGTAAATTTTAACTTAATCACCTCTTCAAAGAACTTCTCTCTAAGTATGTTTACAATTCCAAGGTACTAGGAATTGGGACTTGAGCCTCTGAATTTGGGGAGGATGCAATTCAACCCATAACATATGTTTCTTACCTTTGCTTTAGAAAAGAAGAAATGGAGGCACCAGGGCAATAGGTGACTTGTCCCAAGTAAGTAACAGAGCTGAGATTTGAACCCAAGCAATTTGGCCACTGAACTAACATACCTTTACCCACTACACGATAGTACCTTGTATGCTAAGAAGGTGGGGATTCCCTGCCCACCCTTGGGTGCCCCTTAGTAGACTGGTTTCTTTGTACAGTTTCTTACACTGTGTGGGATGGAGGCAAACCTATGATAGTTAATACCAATTGAATTTTGTTGCCGTTTTGAATATGGAACACGAGGAGGGCAGGATACCATTTGTTTTCCCAAAGAACAATTTATACCGAGTGACCATTCCCTGGAAGAAGATTACCTCTGAGGGATGGTCTCATCTTTCTTGTATCATAATGTCTCCATCTGGGATACAACAAATTCAGATCTCCTAAAGACCTCCCAGTGGCTGAGTATGTTGAGTACTGGTCTCACTTCCTGTCTCAGTGGGGGAGAAGAAGGAAAAAGAGGAGGACCAGCCTTATCTGAGCAGAGGATAAATGTGGCCTAAACCATCAGAAAACCATGCTTTCAAGACTGACACCATAGAGATCTGTCTGATTTCTGAATAGGTCACATTCTGGTTTGTTTGTCCAGAGTTACCTGAGCTGATTGTTATCAACATTGGCTGCCTTCATCCTTCCTGAAGAACTGTTTTAAACACAATCTTTCTATTTTCCTTTCCTTTCCTTCCCTTCCCTTCCCTTCCCTTTCCCATTTCCTTCCCTTCCTTTTCCCATTTCCTTTCCTTTCCTTTCCTTTCCTATTTTTTTTTTTTTTTGACCAAGTCTCATTCTATCACCCTGGGTATTACCAGCTGCAGTTAACTCGAACGGCTATTTAATGCAGGGCACTACTGGTCAGGCCCTAACAAGGCCGGATAAGCCTACGTGCTGCCATCTGGAGATTTATTCACTTCCAAGGCTACTGTCATAGATAAGTTGGGGAACTGGACGTTACGGTAGGCCAAGAACCCAGGGTACTCTATGCACTTAGTGAAGTGTTGACTAACTATAAATTTAGTCTAGAATAAAAATTCTTTGAAGATACAATCACTTTAAGATAGGAAGATATTATGTAACTTTGTCATCTATGAGGGGGAATCTGTTTGATGAGTAATAACATTGCTGATGTTTACTTTTATTGTAAGAATAAAAAGTACCAAAGGGAAAGAGGGAGCAGAGTAGTTCTTTGCCGCTCTCCAGAATCACTGGCTTTTCTGTAAATAAAAGTGAAACTGTTGATCTCTCATCTGCTTCTCTATTGATTGGCTTGGGTGTCAGATGGACAGACTCCTTGGTCTGGTAAGATGGGTAGAATGATGTGGTGTCATAGCTCAGAGCAACCTCAAACTCTTGGGCTCAAGAGATCCTTTTGCTTCAGCCTCCCGAGTAGCTGGGACTACAGGTGCCCGCCATAACCCCCGGGGTATTTTTTTAGAGACAGAAGTCTCGTTCTTGCTCAAGGTGGCCTCAAAGTCCTGAGCTCAAACCATCCACCCACCTTGCCCTCCCAGAATACTAGGATTACAGGCATGAGGCAAAAGAGAAGCTGGAGATTAAAGAGTAATGTAGTTCCCAGGATAAAATTTGCATATGCCTTAACCGTAATAAGTCTGCTTTATGGAGACGTTTCACCACTGACCAGATGATTTTGAGAAATATTTATCAGTAGCTTCCGAGGGCTACTACCTGCTTTCAGATTTGTGGGATAAACCCATGATCATTAACTGCTTTGAAACAATATGATCCTGTTAGATTTTCAAATGTCACACCTGAAAAATTTCTCAACGTTGACTTTTTTTGGATAAAGAAATCAAGAACTCAAGAAATTAAAATTAAAATCTACCCTTAGAACTAGATATTTCTGGTTATGCTTTCTCCTCTGCCATCGATAAAAAATGACCTTGCCAATTAATCCCCAAATTGTCAAACTCAAGGAATATCGGAGATTACTCAGCCCAGCTCCTTCATAAAGCTGAGCTTTAAAATTTATATTAAATGGAGAAGGAAGCATTTAATAAGCTTCAGGGGTAAGGTGATGTCTTTTTTGTTCACTGCTGTCTCTTTTGAGCCTAGCACAATGTTTGCCTATGGTAGGTAATCAATGAGGAGTTTCAAATGGGTAAAGGATCAGAGACTCCTATGGATGGAAAAGACCATAAGAAAGGCCATTTGGGCTCTGCACCCTAAGCTCAGTGTTAGGGCACCAACCACATGCACCGGGGCTGGTGGGTTTGCACCCGGCCAGGGCCTGCTAAACAACAATGACAACTATAACAAAATAATAGCCAGGCATTGTGGTGGATGCCTGTAGTCCCAGCTACTTGGGAAGCTGAGGCAAGAGAATCGCTTAAGCCCAAGAGTGAGGTTGCTGTGAGCTGTGATGCCATGGCACTCTACCGAGGGAGACACTTTGTCTCAGAAAGAAAGAAAGGAAGGAAGGAAGGAAGGAAGGAAGGAAGGAAGGAAGGAAGGAAGGAAGGAAGGAAGGAAGGAAGGCAGGCAGAAAGGAAGGCCATGCGATTAATTTCCCTAACTTTTTCAAAGCCATATTAAGTCCTCTACAAAATACACATTTATCCTGTTGCTAAAAGCTAGCAAAGAAGGACATTTTGCAACCTCTGTAGTAAAGTATTCCAAACGCTAACGACCTTCACTGATCAGAACTCTTCCTTTGATAGATCTTCTGTCCCTCATTTATACTATTCCCTTGCTGATTGTTTCTTTGAAACATGTTTCCCATGTTCACTTGCCCCTCTGACATCTTTTTCACTAGCCTGAATTGGCTTTACTTTTCAGTCATCTCCTCGTTTCTCCTTTGGGACAGCTAAGGTTTTTTCCTTGTTGTTCCTCTTAAATATTAAAATGATTCTGAATGTATAGAGGTCAAATATTAAAATGATTACAAACATGTAAATGAGATTTTGATAAAATCTATTCAAATGCTAATACACACAAAAATGATAGGGAGAAGCCTTTCTCTGTATTATAACAATACCTTTGAATGGAAAGCTGGATTTGGTAAGAAGGGGAGAGCAAAGAGGATAAGTTTTTTTCTAAAGTTTTCCTCCATTTTCCCACATGAATTTTTTTTGTTTCCTTACTGTCTCTGCCTGACAATTCTCCAGGAGACTGCCATTTCAAATGCATTGTCGTGCCTGTTAGCTGAACTGCAAATTGGCACCTCTCTCTCTTGGGAGTACTCCTGCCTAGTAAAACTGAAGAAAAATCCAGAAAATCATTTCTAATTAGTATAGTACCAAAGCTGACCAGAAACACCACAAATCCAACCTTATTTCTCACTGGGGTGACGGGGCCTCAAAGTTGTTATCTGCTTTCCTGATTAGCAACAATAGCTGATTTTTCAAAATATGCTATGATTATCCTGAGTAGGATTGGAGGTAGATAAGTTGGAGGAGGTATTAAAGGAGGTTTCATACCTTAATGATAACCCAACATGGGGTTTTGTTTATTTATACAGGTTGAATGCTTCAGAAAATTGAATTTTTATTGTTTTTGTACCTTTCATTCCTAAGCCTCAATCTAATCCTATGGGGGAAAAAATATTGCGTAAAGCACAGCTTGCCGGCTAATATACACACAGAGCTGACAGAATGGACACCTGGTCTATCTCAGTTCTGGGTAGTTTCTTGACATCTCAGTTCTTTTGAAAACATTTCTGATATTACTCTTCCTCTAAAGAATAACATCACATGAAAATGAAATAACTATAGTCTTGTGAAGCTGCAAGAATATTAAGAAATTGGTTTTCTACTCTATTTTTGGTCAAAATTACACAAGATTAAAGAATCAAGTAATACACCATAGTCCTATAATAATATAATTCTAGTAATATTAGAATATTAAGCCTAATAATTCTAATTTCAAAATAGCTAGAAGATTTAAAATGTTCCTAACACAAGGAAATGATAAATGTTTGATGTGATAGATATCCTTAATACTCTGATTTGATCATTACACGTGTTATACATGTATCATAATGTCACATGTACCTTATAAGGATGTGCAATTATTATGTATCAATAAAATAATAATAATTCTATTGTATAATATGACATGATTCTTTAATAACATGAAAAAAATGGTCCCTTGACCTCTTTCATGCTTTATATCTTGCCCCCTGGAGGTAATTTTCATCTATTTTAGTGATTCTTTGGATATTTAATGGTATAATGCCATGTGTAAATCTGAATTATCTGGTAGAAATACAATGAGAACCACATATGTGAATTCTAAATGTTCTAGTAGCAAGATTAGAAAAGTCAAAACTAAAAGGTAGAAAATATATTATTTAACCCAATATGTCTGAAATATGATCATTTCAAGATGTAATGAATGTATAAAAATTAATGAAATATTTTACATTTTTAAACTAAGTTTTATAAATATGATTATATTACTTTGCTTTTTTTTAGTTTTAGATATAATTAATCAATATTTCACTATTTAAGATAAGACCTAACTCTCTTTTATTTTCCCTCAACCTTACATAAACATATATACATATCTTTCTTCCTATCTATTTTTCCATTCTTTCCTTATAAATCATTTTGGTTAAACCAGCATAGATATTTGCTAGTTGTCTTTGTTTTCTCCCTTAGCTTTTTTTTTTTTTTTTTTGAGATAGGGTCTCACTATGTCACCCTGGGTAGAGTGTCGTGGCGTCACAGCTCACAGCAACCTCAAACTCTTGGGCTCAAGTGATTCTCTTGCCTGTACCACCCAAGTAGCTGGGACTATAGGAG
>CAUYRH010127762.1:0-18107 GCA_963574655.1 Perodicticus potto | reverse complement strand
GTGTCTCTCTGTGACTGTGTGTCTGTGTCTCTCTGTGACTGTGTGACTGTGTCTCTCTGTGACTGTGTGTCTCTGTGTGGCTGTATGTCTGTGTGTGACTGTGAAATGTGTGTGACTGTGAGTCTCTCTGTGTGTGTCTGTATGTCTGTGACTGTGTGACTGTGTCTCTCTGTGACTGTGTGTCTGTGTGTGACTGTATCTGTGACTGTGTGTCTCTGTGACTGTGTGACTGTGTCTCTCTGTGACTGTGTGTCTCTGTGTGTGTGTGTGTGTGTTTCAAAAGGCTCCCCATTCTGCAGAATTTCAAGCTTAACAGTGGGAACGTAATTATTTTATATGTAAAGTACATGCTGAACAGACTTTCTTAAGCCGCTAGGGCAAGGAAATAATTACATTATCTAACACTAAAGCTCACGTACATTTTATCCCTGCGTCCCTAGCTGAAAGGAATGACTCGCTAACGGAAGATGCTCTTTACTTGCCCAGGTCCGGAAAGAGTACGGGAAATGCCTGCGCACGCATTGCTGCAGTGGGAACAGCACGGAGAGCTCCATGGGCTCCGGGAAGACCTCGGGTTCCCGGACTCCCGGGCACTACTCCACGGGCTCCCAGGTAAGCACTGTCTGTCCCTGGGTGCTGTCCTTTCTGAGCGGAGCCGTTTTCTCCCCAAGTCTTTAACACATCAGTGGGTTGTTACAGGGTGTCTCGCGTGGGAATGATGTGACAGAAATTGAAGAAACCAAAATTGTAATAAAATGAGCAGATTCAGGGTCTATGTTTGCAGAATAATTAAGGACGTCCGGTTGTTTCTAGTTGAGCAAGTATAGCTGGTGCAAAAGGAATTTGCTACTTTACTTTGCCTAGAATGCAACGAAAATAATATTTTATATTATAGGGAGAGTTGGTCCCATGGCCCCCAAAGCTTCGCTAGGAAATCACTGATGGGGCAGCTTGGTCATTAGGCATAAATTTCTTCCAGTTGTATACATGGGACCCTCAGAGCAAAGACTCAAGTATACAGGGGAAATTGTCCATTTTTACGCTTAGGTTCAACAAAGTACAGACAGCCAAGTAGAAATATGATTGGATAAAAGGGCGTAATCTAATGTAGACGGACCAGGTGGGGACCCAGAGAGTCTCATCTGTCTACACCCCTCTTCGCCCTTCTGAACGTGTTTGGGGTAGATTCTCCCTGCAGTGAGGGTCTGGTGACCCTCAGTCAAATGAGGTAGGTCAGATCATTTCTTTATGGCTAATTTTTACATTGAATAATTTCAGTATTTATGGCTGGTTTTCAGGAAGAGGAGTTCTGGGTTCTATGACATGTCCTGGGGAACAGGGATTCTAGTTGATCTGAGCAGTGTCAGGGAGGCGCAGGGCTAAGAAGAAAGGGGACAGGAGGTCAGAGAAACACTTTGATTTTGATGCCTTTGCTTTGGGGTACTGTTTCTGAGACCTGTCTATATACACCTATCTACAGACAGAGCTGATTCGCCGGTTCCATTAGTTCTTTTAACTTACATAATAATTCTCGATCACAAAGTGAGACAATTTACATATTAAATGGTATGTTTTGATAGGACCGATTATAACTCAAGCCATATTGTATACCGATAAGTTGGAGAACAAGTTGGCAGTGAAGAATTAGCTTCTGCAGCATCATTGTAAGACCAAATGTCCCATCCATATAGACTACGTGTACCTGACAGTTCACTAAAGGAATTTTCAACGTTTAGGGAGAAACTGGATCCCATATTTTCCCTGGCCACAATGTCAACTCACAGATTATTACACAGAAACTTTAGCAACTCCAAGATCCTACGATGAACCAGTCACATACTAGGCATAGGATTGTGTGGGTCATGGGCGAGTTTGGGTTCAGAGTAGCTGACAAATATTTAAGTCACCTTTTCCGTGTTGCTGCTGAAGTTTTCTGAGAAAGGCTTGTATTTAAATTGATAAAGTTACAAATCAAGAAGTAATTTTTCTTAACTCTTAGCTCAGCCTACAAGTATAATTATTTTCATAAATGTGGTCATTTTGTACAAAATAGGAGCGATTGTTACATTTGCTCTTTTATGAATGTTCAGCTGGCTTCTGGGCATAATAGATTAAATTTCCTTAAACAATTCTGTTTATATGCTTAGAAAAGTAGAGTTCCTTATGCCCTTTAAATATCATTTATAAATTTAATATATCTGATTCTCTCAAATACATCAACTGTTAGACTGAAAAGTCATACTCACCTAATTAACACTCATACCACTCTTAAAAATGAAAGAGTGAACAATGTTTTCATGAATACCATCCTCAAGGTCAATGGAGTTTTCTTTTGTCTTACAAAGAGAAAACCAAATATTCACTATCAACCTAATATTACCCACTAAAACTTGAAAAACTAATATATAACTGTTTAATGCATCAGACTAATTTAAATAACTTGACAATGACATTTATGAAAATTATTTTTTATTCATCTTCATTTTTTTATTTTTACATATACATGTGTTTATTAGGTTTCCACTTTCCACCTTCACAAAATTAAAAAGGCTTAAAATTTAATAACAATACCGATGTTTAAGATAAGGACCAGAAACAAAAACCTCATAAAGAAGAACAAAGATAAATACATTCAGAAAAGAAATCAGATGATTACTGCATCGAAATATTAAGCAATATTAATAATAATAATGCAATGAAAGTAAATAGTGAAAATTATTTTTAAATACAGGGTGGCCATATAGTTCATGTGAGATTTTAGATTGCACACTATATTATTTTATTTATTTATTTTTTTTGATACACAGTCTCACTTTGTCTCTCCTGGTAGAGTGCCCTGGAGTTGCAGCTCACAGCAACCTCTAACTCTTGGGCTCAAGCGATTCTCTTGCTTCAGCCTCCTGAGTAGTTGGGACGACAGGTGCCCGCCACAACGCCCGGCTACTTTTTTTTTTTTTAAGAGATAGGTTCTCACTGTAGTTTAGGCTGGTCTTGAGCTCGTGGGCTCAGGCGATCCGCCGACTTTGTCCTCACAAAGTGCTGGGATTACAGACATTGTAGAGTTGAAAATTAGCACAACAGATGTCCCAACTCAGATGGGCAGAGATTCCTGAGTTTAGGACTCCTAAATTTGCCAGAGACCTAATTCTCACGGAAGAGTGGGGGCAAACCACACAATACTTCCAGCATGAGCTTCTTATAATCGTTGACTGGAATTTTAAAATGGTGATCTCACCCCCCACTTTTGTAATAATCTTCATTACAACTTTTAAATTGAAATAGCTGAGATTCTCCTCATTCTCCATCCTGATTAGACCCTGCATGCATTTCGTATTACTGAGCTCCTCAACCATCCTGTTGTCATTTTATGGACACATACCATCAATGAAATCATAATATTTAGTACTTTCACTTATTAAGCTACAGCACAGCACGGTTGTGCAATGTTTAGCTAATGGAATAATGTTAAACTTGGTGAGTGGATATACCTTGGTTTGAATCTTAGCCTTGGCCAGTACCGGCTGTAACACAGAACAAGTTATTAATCTCATTGACCCTCGGTATGTTCACCTATAAAATGGGGTTAAGAATACTGATTTCTTACATTGCTAGGAAGATGGACCTACTGTGTTAAAAACATGAAGACTAAATTGGGGGGCTCAGTAAACGGTGTCTGTTGCCATAGATTGGTGTCATTATTACAGAATATAATTTTAATTTTATTTTTTTATTTTTATTTTTATTTTTTTTGCAGTTTTTGTCTGGGGCTGAGCTTGAACCCACCACCTCCAGGATAGGGGGTTGGCGCCCCACTCCTTTGAGCCACAGCAGCCACCCCAGAATATAATTTTATATATGTATTTTAAAGTTGCATTATATTTTTCCTCACTTTTGTAGTGTGTGACAATATAATTCTACTATTGTTTTAAAAAAAGACTTACCTTGATTTCTTATACTTCATATAATACCAGTTCTGATTACCTGTGACAGCCGGTCTCTGTAAAGTGATAATTACTTAAATCCAGTCTGTTTAGGTAACACTACCAAATATATTTCAGGTTAATTAGGACCTTCCATAAGCAAATGCTAAAATATTCATTGATATTAAGGCAAAATTTGGGTAGTATGGCTACATTTTTTTAAAATTAGACACCTTTGGAAATAATCCGTGTAAAATGCCAGTAATGTCCTAAGCTCTAAGGATGAAATGGTTAAAAGGCATATAACTTCCCCTGTCATCTTGATCTTGCCTTCTGATATTAGGAGCTGGAAAATTTAGTAATAAACAATCCAAAAAAATCCAATTATGAAAGTTGGCAGAGACCAAACTATGGTGACATAAAGTATCCAGGGAACTACTTGGGCTGGTACAAGAGACATCCCAACTTATACATAGGACAGAAGCTGGAACATAGAAAGAATTAATTGATCGATATTTATATCTATTGCATAGACATTGACATTTAATCTACATGTACTCTTTCCTGTGTCCGAGGTATGTGACACAGCCATGAACAAAAAAGACAGTCTTGTTTATACAAAGCTTCAGTCCCAACGCGGACATGAGTCATTAAATATTAGGCATTAAGTGGATAGTCATTAACCACAAATATAAGAACTGAGTCTATTACATAACTCACGGTGCTGAGGAAGACATTGACGGCCAGTTTGGGGGGGACAGTGGAGTGAAGGGGACTGAAACTGTGTCTGAACTGGGTGGATGGAACACATTTCTAAATAGGGTGGTCAGGTTAGGCCTTTTCACAGGCAATATTGGAGCTGAAAGGTAAAAAGATAAAGGAATTACGCATCCCCGTATCTGGGGGAAGAGCCCCTCGGGAAGAGAAAATAGACGGTGCCAAGCCCTATGGCAGAAAGATGGCTGGCATTTTATTTATTTTATTTATTTATTTATTTATTTTTGATGGCTGGCATTTTAAAGAAGAGCAAGGGGACAGGGCCAGCAGTGGCTGGGTGGGAGGGGAACTGTCAGGAGACGGGGTGTGGGAGGGCACTCATCAGTGTCACCTAACAACAGCAGCTTTGTTGGGTTTTCTAAGCTGCTGCCTTTGTCCTAAAACGTTCAGGTTTCAGCAGCTGCCTGGGTCCTTGGTTGAAGTGCTCTTGGTGGAAAAATGACCAGACCCCCAAAGTAAGGGAAGCACGAAAGGAAGTTTATGGAGGAAGAGAAAGAAAGGCTTACTGAGTGGGAAGTTTACAAAGCAGGGCAAGTTCACCACAGACAGAGAACAGGACGGCATTGCCAGGGCAGGTAGGCAAAGAGGGCAGGAGGCCAGGGTTGTGGCCTGCGGTTCTCTGGGACACCCTGGGTCAGGCCTACCCGGTGGTTCAGAGGTCACGCTGGAACCAGAGGCTGACGGCAAATGGAGACCTCCTGAGAGTCCACGGAGGAGGGTCACCGCATGTTCATTAGAGTCAAGACAGTTCAGGTCACCTTCAAGATTCTGGTGCGCCTGGCGTTAGGCTGGAGAGCCTGCTACCTCCTTTTGCAGATGGTAGATGAGCCAATTGCTCCCCCCCAGGTGTGAGCAATCACGGGGGACAAAATTAAGGTGGGTGGCGCCAAGGTGGGGTCTGGAAGCTCGGCTTGCCCTCCTTCCCTAGGAGAGCTGGGTTCCTGGCTCTCTGCCTGGCAGCTTCATCAACTCCCAGTTAAGGGGCTACTTTGTCAGGGCACTATTCTTAAACTTCCTAGACAAGGATAACCCCTTGACACATGCAACTTGACAAATCTTTTTTCGTGTAGTATAATAAACGGTTTACAAAGTGCAGGCAAAAGTAGAGTATGGCGCAGAGAATTGTTACCACTCCCCAGGTCAGATGGTAGAATATTGGGGTACCACAGAAGTCCTTTCACCCTTTCTCAATCATTAAACTCCGGAGATAACCATTACCTTAACTTTCCGCGGTAACATTCTGTCTCGCCTGGGTTTGACCCTTGTTCACGTGAACCCACCCAACCTGCATTCCTTCTTTCCCTGTCCTCTGTGGTACCTCAGGAGATAATTTATTTTTTATTTTCATGACTGTATATTATAGTATAATTTATTCATCCATTCTACCATGCATCTACTCACAGTCATTTGAGTTGTTCATAGATTTCATCTGCATTACTTAAGCTTCCGTGAAGATGGATGAGCATGTTGTAAGCACTTATTTTTGTGGCAATGTGATTACTCTGTCACATACAAACCTAATAACTCCATGAAAGCTAAGATGTTTTTTGCGTGCAGTGTGTCTCCCGTAGTTAGGGCAGTAGAGGGTAATTAATATTTTTAATCAATTAATTAATTAGCTAATAAAACAAATGTGAAACATTTGTTCCCAGAATTATCTTTGTTTATTAGTTTTCTGTGTGTGTGTTTGCCAGTCTGGGGAAAATGTTATTATGGAACAATATTTCTACAGAATAAACATGTTCTAAGATTCAGAAAACCAGTTGTCTAATATTCTAAGATTAGCTACTCCCATTAGTCAAGGTGTGCAAATATATTTGCAGCATAACCCTTTAGTCAGCCTAGTTTCACAATTAGTAGCATCAATATTTCTCAGAATTATTTCATCCTTACAAAAGCTTCTGGAAATACTCCTCTGTCTTCACAGAATTGTGAATATGTTTTTGGTCTTTAATTCAATAAGATTACACAACAGAATAAAATAGAAAAAAGAACCCCAAGTGGAAAAATATGACAATCTTTTCTTGAATTGTCCAACACTTGGAAATTTGGATTTAAGAATGTAAATGATTATGTAAGAATTTTCTGTTATCTATAAAACTTCCTGCTGAAGTAATGAATAGGAACCTATCCACTACCTTTATTTCCTTCAAAAGAAAGAAAAGTCAGGATAGTACATAATCTCTAAAATGACATTGATCTCCTCATAAAAGCTATGGAAAACCTGAGTTCAGTAACATTTTAATAATATTCTGTGTTCTTTCTTCAGCTCTGTCTTGCAAGATGCTGATTTCCTAAACTAAATCTTTTGTTAGTAAAACTAGCAACTTAATACCTATTTAAATATTCCCAGTTCTGTAAGAGACACATGTCAATAACTGGTTTTGCTTTGGAAACTAAATTTTTCTAATTCTAACCATCTAGAGCACACGTCCATATATATATAATCTTCAACATGTTTAAGTTGGTACGATATTTTGCATTTATTCCTTTTTAATGGAAAGGTTTAATTAATGGTTTAATGGTTTTGATTATCTTTGGGGTAGGCATTAAGAATACACTGACCAAGAACCACGCGTTATCATTAATATTACTCCTCATATTCTTATGCTGCTGTTCTGCAAGTACATAGAAGTTGTTTATTTGCCAGATGCTAGAAACAAAGGGCTCATAGAATGATGACAGAAATAAAAAGAATGATTTGTGTGAAAATTCATTTCCTTTCTGCCCACCCAGAGCCGGATTCGTAGAATGTGGAATGATACAGTTCGAAAGCAGTCCGAGTCTTCCTTTATTACCGGAGATATAAACAGTTCAGCGTCACTCAACAGAGGTAATTAGAAATGATTTTTCATATTTATTACTTTTCATATCACTTTAAGAAGTTCTTGAAGGCGTTGCTTTATTTTCAACGTCTGAGCCCTGGCCCACGTGGTAGGAATATTGCAAGGATATGAAATCTCTTTGAGCATAGCATTGGGTTCCATAATTCATAAGCCACTTTTTTATTTTTAATCCTGAATTTTCAGGAGATCCTTTCTGAAAAGACATTAGAAAATGAGAAACTTCTTTTCCTAGTCGTCTGCTGCTGCTATAAACTGGTGAGCTGTCAGGGCTCATTGGAAGCAGTGAAAATGGGCAATTATGTGGCTGTATAGTCTGCTAAGCATCATAGAATCCCACATTGTTTCAGGTATAAAGCAATTTCATAGTCTTTGTGAAAGTAAAAATATACTGTCTAATGCATACTTAAGGCAACCTGTGTACGTGGGGGAAAACGCATAGCTAATCTTAATACCTTAAAGAATTATCTGGATAATATTAAATATTTAAATATCAAGGAAGAAAAATACTTTTATGTATATTATAATCTCTTCGTGCACATGTGCTTGTGGGTAAAATGGTCCCTGGACATCACTTAGATTTTTTAAATGAAGTTCCCTTAATCCACTGTCTGGCTTGTGGTGGATTTTTCCTCTTATTATTTGCCTGGGTGCCTGCCCTCTCTCCTCTTTCCTGGTGGGTGTGGGTGGGGGGCTGTGAGCGGATGATTGGCATTAATTTAACTGAAGTAAAAGTGCCTGCATTTCTGCAGAGCCAAGAGAATACAGCAGTCAGCGATGGGATGTATTTATAACATAGTTTTCTCTGGGACAGTCGCTTTTGTATGAACTTAAGTTATTAGCATGATCAACATTCTTCTTTTTACTCCCAATTTGACTTTGTTTCTTATCTGTTTCTGTCAACTTTTTGTTACATTTAGTGCTACTTAAGAACAAATGATGTAATAATTTCAGCTTATAATTAACAGAGACCCAAACGCTTGGTGCTATTATTTTTACTCAAGTAGGTTGAATCTTATTTATGTAAAAGAAGTTAGGAAAATACAAATTAAATTTGATTCAGGGATCCATGTTTTAATATATCTTAATTGCATTTCTTATGTTATTTGGGCAACGATATAGAAACTTTAATGCAGTGAGGATTTTCAATTATCTACTCACCTTTGCTTGACTAATAAGAACAATTAGTAGGAATATTCCTCCAAATATGAAGAAAATACACTCAAATAAAGTAACTACCTTCTTCTGTTTTGTTTCATTATTAGCTTTTTATTTGCTAGAATATGTTTGGTCAGTCTCTGAAGTAGTTTTCCCTTTTTCAATTTTGCTTTGATGCTTATTTTGTGGATATTTATTCAAATGTAAATACTTTAATTTTCAACATTAATTCTCAGATCATAGAGAGAAAATTACTTACAAATGCCTCCAAAGCCTAGGAATTAATTGGTTTCCATAGTGACTTCTTTATTGGAATTAATTTGTTTGTGTAGTGACTTTTTTATTATACAAATACTCTCATACCTAGAGAATATAATATAGTATGTTCCCATAAAGAAAACTATCCCTATCAATAGGATTTATTTGTAGACAACTCTTACATCTAATGATTACAGCAGGCATGAAATAATTTTTTAGACAAAGGATAGAGTAATATGCTTTTAAATGATTCACTGTTTATTTGCCCATTATCAGGCTGGATAAGTTATATAAAATTATTATCTTGCATAGTATTGTCTAAATTTTTGCACAGATAGTAAGTACATCATTTTAGAACAACCTGCTTTACATGGATAATTTTTTATGACTTTATAGTCACTCATATGTAACATTGCTAGTAATTTCTTCCTACTTAATTCCTTCTCAAGAATTTCATGAACTAGGAATATAATAATATGTGGTGGTTGGGCCAAATTGAATATATTTAAAGAAAATAATATTTTATGTTAAATGGTTATATACATGTCTGCTTATTAAGATCTGTAGTTTCAAAAGACATTTCTAAAGCTATTAGAAGCTAGGTCTAAAATTTTGGGGGATGTGGAGTAAATTACTTTAAAGATGATGCTTGGTGGTGGGCGGGGGGTTAAATTGAACTGATAATTCGAAGCTTGCACAGTGGTGATCTTTTCATCGAAACACATACTCTACTTTTCATGTAGTAACTTGGATGGTGGCGCTAGGAATCATAGCGAGCTTTGCTTTCCGTATGGGTTAACTGTACGTATACCCCAAGTCGCAAACTCCGAGTTTTATTCTTATCTCATTATATTCTGTCTGTATGTAAACTTTTATTTCTTCATATTATCTCTCCGAACCTAGCCTTTAACCTTCTTTTCTAATCTTGTCTTATTCCCAGGATCCTATCTTCCGTGTGTAACATATTTAGGTTGGCGACACCCGAGATTCACCTTTTTAGATAAACACCTCGGTCGCCCCAGCAGCATGACTTCTCACTTCTGTGTTTTCAAAAGATTATATTCTGTATTATTAAAACAAAATTCTGAGACGCCGCGTCTTTACATCATGATGTCTTCTATCTTCTCATTCATTCTTAATTTCTTGCAGCTACCATTCTTGTTTTAAATTCCAACTCCATTTTCCTTTCTTTCTAAGTTAGATTTATCAAATTTCTGATTTTTGTCTTTGATACCGTTCTGGGCCTTGAAAACTACAACCTGTTATCTAAAAGTCAGTTCTACTTTGACTTTCGGTTTGCTTTCCTATTCATTCCACTCCCCAATTCAACAAAGTGCTGTTATTTTAAAATTTTGGATATCTCATCCGTCTTAAAAATGAGAATCAATCTTTATCATCTTTTGGATCCATTAAGAATGAAGAATATGGGCGGCACCTGTGGCTCAAAGGAGTAGGGCGCCGGCCCCATATGCCAGAGGTGGTGGGTTCAAACCCAGTCCCAGCCAAAAAAAAAATTGCAAAAAAAAAAAAAAAAGAGAGAGAGAATGAAGAATACACCACACAGTGCAGAGCTACTTCTCCATGTTTTTGTTTTTTTGAGCCATCCCTAATATTCTATTCTTGAACCAACTCTTTGTATCATCTGTGTTGGGCTTTCTTTCTATATTTCCCACTGTGATACACTTGATTACTATTGGAATTTTACTCTTTAGAATCACATGAAACCTTGGAAGATTTATTGAGTATTTTTAATGAATGTACTAATTTTTATTTATTCTCTTTGAAAGTTTATTGCTTGGTCACTTCATCTCTTTAAAACTTTCCAATAAACCTGCATAATATCTATTTTTATGAAGATATTTCTGAAAATGTTTTCTATATGTTTCCAATTTTTTTTTTCTCAATGCTACATACTTAGGCAAATCTAGAATTCCTTTAGGCCAATACTCCAGCAGTACTATCAAGTTTACTTAACTGATACCATTGCACACACAGGTGGAAGGGCGTTTAGGGGAGCTATAACGTGACAGGATTACGGAAGAGTTTAAGAAAGGTTCATTCTGAGCCAAGCCCATTATGGGACCACAAGAGGGTTTACTCATTGGTTCAGTTAATATTTACTGTTTAGCTCCTATCTTGAAGGTTTAGTTAGCGTTTAATCATCAAGCTCCTCCCAGGACTAGTGAAAATCTGATCCAAAACCCTACTAGCTTCAACTCCCTGGTAGTGGTGGGAAGGATTTACAGCTAGAGTTGTCTTTCCCCTCCGTATCTCCTGCCCATAATCTCTACTGGCTAAGCCTCATCCTAACCAATTCAGATTAACAGGGCCTCTAGAACTTATATTTGATCAAGAATGAAATGCTAGCTAAGAAATTTCCTCTGGCAGTTTAATTAATTGTTAAACATTTCTATTCTTTTGGTAGCTCTAAATAGAAATTAGAATATTTTCTGAAATTAGGTCTTACTAGGCTTTATCTCATCGTAAATATTATAATGGCATTCCCCATTTTCTTTTTATTTAATTAGTTTGAGTGAGGTCAGAAATTTCCATTTAAAAATCGAATTTTGCTACATAGCTACTACCAGTATGGTTATCTTTGTTTGAATTACAAAAAGGTGCCCGACTTTCCACCCCAGCTATGGATTTATTGCAAAATTATGCCCTCTATGTGGAAGAGTTAGAAAAAGGCATTTTTTTTTTTCCTTGTAGAACAATGGTTTGGCTGACTTCCTGGGTTTTTATACCCCAGCCCCACCCCGCCTGAACTAGTCTCCATCTTGCCAACCTCCCACACAAATTAACATAATTTAGATTTTTATGTGTGGAGATCTGACCAGCAAGGCTGTTTTTATTTAAATCAAATTCAGTTGTTCTGTGTAGGAACACTGAGCTGTAGATGGGTAGCCCTAATTAATGCTGATGGATTCTCTTTTCAGGGTTCAGATCTGAATTCATCTTCACATTCGTAGTAACTTTATGTCATCAGTAAAATTATAATTACCTGTGACGACGCATTTATTTTCATAGACTTTTCAGGGTAAATGTTGGCTCTCAGCCTGTTGGCACGACAACATCCTGAAAGGCGACCCCACCTTTCAGGACCAATTATGATATAAAGGGGAAAGATGCCACCTGTCAAATGTAGTTTGTTTTGTTTTGTTTTGAGACAGTCTCAAGCTGTCGCCCTGGGTAAAGTATTTTTGCGTCATGGTTCACAGAAACCTCCAACTCTTGGGCTCAAGCGATCCTCTTGCCTCAGTTTTTCTATTTATTTTTTAGTAGCGATGGGGTCTCACTTGTGCTCAAACTGGCCTCAAACTCCTGAGCTCAAGCGATCCGCCCTCCTCGGCCTCCTAGAATGCTCCGATTACAGGCGTGAGCCCCCGCGCCCAGTCCGTACATAGCTCATTTTGACTCGGAGTTCTGCACAGCAGTCTTAGGAATGGACACTGGTTCAAAGTCACTTTTAATCACTTTTAATCCAGTGATTTTTGCCAAATTTCTTAACTTCTCAGGGTGTATGTAATAGGGAAATAAAATAGTACCCACTTCAGAAGGTCCTTGAGAGGAATAAAGAAGTTAATATGTGTGAATTGTTTTGAACAGTGCCTGGAACACAGTAAGAACTATTATAATTATTATTTTATTCAGATGTTCACTTACATTTTCTAATAAATGAAGACTTGTCCTTTCCACTGCTTTCAAGCAATTAGATATTAAAATTCATCATTCACCACTGAAGGTTTTTTCTCCTTTTTATTTTCCAGAAATAGGTGGGAGGAATGAGGTCATTACTTGAATGTCAAATAAAACAAAAATAATTTACCTAAGATAGCGCTACGTTGGAGGCTGTTAGAAAGAATAAATGAATAAAACTAAACTGTTGCTTCTAAGTGAGAAATTAAATGCAAATTACATCTGCTTGGTTATATTTTAATACTTTCAATTTGTAAACATGTCTTAATATCAAAGAAATAAAGGTAATATATTTTTTGTCCCTAGCTTGGATAATGATATAAGCAAACATTGCCTTCTCTTTTCTTTTGAGCCGTGTCCTGCCCTTCAGAAGCTTAGAGAACGCCTGGTCAATTCAGGCAGCCCTGCTAAATATCCGGCCGTGAGGTGGAGCAGAGATGTGAGCCAGACTCCTGGGTAACTCGCATCTTCTCAGAGCCTGTGCTGTCTTTCCTCGGAGGCTGGTCCCTGAGGCAGAAAAAAACTTCACTATCACCTGCCCTCTCATTAATGTTCAGGCTTCTAAAGATATTTGGCTTTTCTATTTTTAAAGAAAAATGCAAAGGAAAAAATGTAAGTGGTGTTAATCTGTGATTAATGGCTTACAGAAATGGAAACCTCTAGGGTGAAACACACTCATTCACTGGACTCTGTTAATAATGTCAGTAAATAGAATTAGGCCTCCATGCCCAAAACATGCCATATTGTCCCAAAGCCTTGCTTTTCTGAAGCATTATAAAATCACTGGTTGTAAATATTGACCGGCTCCTAACATAAGCTGACATCTGTTTATGAAATTTGCAAAATCAGTAATGTCCCTGTAGTACTTACATGGCAGCTCTTGGGCTTAGGCAATTCTCTTGCCTCAGCCTCCCTAGTAGCTGGGACTACAAACACCTTCTACAATGCCCGGCCATTTTTTGTTTGTTTGTTTGTTTGTTTTGTGGCAGTTTGGCCGGGTCCAGTTTGAACCCGCCACTCTCATATATGGAGCTGGCTCCCTACTCACTGAGCCACAGGTGCCATCCTGTTATTTTTTATTTTTGATGTATAAATGAAGCAACAGAGTTCCCTCTGTTAATTTGTTTCCTTTGTATATGTTATCAATAGACAGAACAAGAAAATGAAAAGTAAAACAAGGAAATCTGTTTTAGGAAAATCAGTTTAATAATACAAAAGGCAAAATAGAGACAGATTTAAAAAGTGAGCTACTAGGTCACATAATTAAACAGTGCTATGAATATATTACTTTTTAACCCAGGCAGCCCAAATAAACTTCAGAATTAACTCTCCATTAATGTGGCGAAATGAAATCTGTTAGATATTGATTTTCCAGTAAATCAGGGGGAAAGGTTCTTACTGTAAAGTTTTGACAGGATCCATAAAAGAAAAAGTTCAATGCTTGCTCAGCTGGCCTTCCCACCAACAGGAAGAGTTCCTTTCTCTCGGCATCCACGCCAATGTCCATTGTTTGGGGACTTTTTAATCCATTCTCAATGGATTTAGAGGGTATCTCATGGTAGTTTTAATTTGCATTTCTCTAATGATTAGAGATGTGAACCATATTTTCATGAGTTTGTTGGCCAGCAGTATGTCTTCATTTGAAAAGTTCCTGTGCATGTATTTTGCCCACTTTTTATGGGGTTGCTCAGTTGTTTTCTTGTTATTTGCTCGGGTTCTTCGTAGATTCTGCTATCAGTCCTTTATCAAATGTGTAGCATGCAAAATTTTTCGCTCCGTCTGTGGGTCCACCATTTGCTCTTTTGATTGTGTCCTTGGCGGTGCAGAAACGTTTTAATTGGTTCGGATCCCATTTATTTATTTGTGGTTTTGCCAAGACTGCTTTTGGGGTCTTCTTCATGAATTCTTCGCCTAGGTCAATATCTCTAAGAGTTTCTCCAACATTTTCTTCTAGGATTCTTACAGTTTCCTGCCTTAGGTTTTAACTCTTTTATCTTTCATGAGTTACCTAAAAGAAATTAAACCTAACATTTGAATCAGCAACCTCACTTGGTATTGTACCCAGTGGAAAAAAAGGTCATTTTATATATTAAAAAAAAAAAAGAAAAGTAAAACACCTGCACTTGCATGTTTATCACAGCACGATTCACAATCGCAAAGATGTGGAAACAACCCAAGTGCCCACAAATACATGAATGGATTAGTAGAATGTTTGGTATGCGTACCAGACGGTCCTCCTCAGCCATAAAAAAAATGGCAATTTAGTATTTTTTTAGACAACCTGGATAGAACTGGAAACCATTCTTCTAAGTGAAATGCCACAAGAATGGAGAAACAGACCAATGTGGTCAATACCAAATTAGAACCAATTGATCAATACTTCGGTGCACATACGGAAGTAAACCTCATTGAAAATCAAGCTGTGGGGAAGGACGAGAGCAGGGTAAATTCACACCTGTTGGGTGTGAAGGGCACGCTTGTGTGTATAACTTTGACGCAATGTGTACAAAAACAAAGTATGTAAGCAAAACATGTGTACCCCCTAAAGTTCTAAAATTGTTTTAAATGCTCACTCGGAAAGTCCCTTTTATCCATCATTTTCAACTCTGTCTCTGAGACGACTTCTAATCATCCAGTCTCCCACAGCCAGCCACACCGTAGTAAGCGTGGTTTGAATTTATTATTATTAAAGTTTTTATAGATGCCTTTACAAGGGATCTTTTTTCCAAAGGAACACTATAGGCCTCTTGATAGTGTTTGATAAATTCAGTGATTCTCCTTTAGCACCTGTGTGGCCCTCATTTGCATATTATATTCTGTTCATTGTTCATTATCCATTTTTTTATATACATGAAGAAATTGGGTTTCTTGGTTCAAAATCACATGTCTGATAAAGGTCAAAATGTAGATTCCAAATTAGATCTTTCTGACCACTAAAGCCTACTCATGGTAATAAAAATACTCGTGTTTCACAAATAAAAAAATTTTATGAAACTTGTAGAAGATTAGAATATAGATATATAGATGTATATTTCTACAGAATATATTTCAAAGAGTCCTTTATTTTTAATTACCTAATATGGGAAATGACTATTTTTTATTTATTTTTTTATTTTTTTTTGAGACAGAGCCTCAGGCTGTCACCCTGGATAGAGTGCGGTGGCATCACAGCTCACAGCAACCTCCAACTCCTAGGCTCAAGCGAGTCTCCTGCCTCTGCCTCCCAAGTAGCTGGGACCAAAGGTGCTCACCACAACGCCCGACCATTTTTTGGTTGCAGCCGTCATCGTTGTTTGGTGGGCCCGGGCTGGATTTGAACCCACCAGCTCAGGTGTACGTGGCTGGCGCCTTAGCCTATTGAGCCACAGGCATTGAGCCAAAAATGAATATTTTTATATCTTCATTAGATATACACTTCAGAAGTGTATCTTCACTTCTTTATTTCTTAAATTTCGAGATACACTATTCATTTTCTTCCACTTAATTTTATTCTAAGTATAGGTTTTTAGAGTAAAGTCCTTCTACCCATGTACAAAAAGAAAGACTTGAAAACAACAATGAATATATGAGGAGATAGGTTGGCCATAACCTATTACTTGTACAAAACTATTCAATATGGAAGGAATCTCAATTATAGAGCTTAGGTTATAAGAAGAATGTCACTATCCTTCTTCTTTTCTTTCCCCGGGAGCTTTCAAAGTATTTTTTTGGTAGAATCTCTTGTTTATTTTAATTTTTTATATTTCAGCGAGGCTGGGCTCAGTGGTTCACGGTTGTAATCCCAGCACTTGAAGCCGAAGCAAGAGGATTTCTTAGGGCCAGGAATTCAAGATCAGCCTGAGTAATAGCAAGACCCCCCCCTAAAAAATAGAAAAATTAGCAGGTTTAGTAGGACATGCCTGTAATTCCAGCTTATTGAGAGAGTGAGGCGGGAGGATGTCTGGAGCCCAGGAATTTGAGTTTGCAGGGAGCTACGTCAACGCCAGTACACTGTGTGAGACGCTGGGGAAAAAGGGAAGGAAGGAAGGGACAAAGGGTTTCTACCCATAATCATTTAGTAAGAGGAAGGGTATAACTTACCCCAGATCTTTGTACTCCTAAATTTGATATTCATTGAAACTGTGTTCTTTTATGTCAGGACAAAATAGTAACGCATGGAATAAGTAGAAAGAATATTTTAATAGTAACACTGTAAATTAATCTTCATATTACTTTTACGTCCTAATTCTGGTTTCAACAAAAACTATGAAGTTTTATAATTAAAAAGCTAAAAACAGGGCAGTGCCTGTGGCTCAGTGAGTAAGGCTCTAGCCCCGTATATGAGGGTGGCAGGATCAGGCCTGGCCCTGGCCAAACTGCAACAAAAAAAATAGTAGTGTGTTGTAGCGGGCACGTTAGTCCCAGCTACTTGGGAGGCTGAGACAAGAGAATCACCTAAACCCAAGAGCTGGAGGTTGCTGTGAGCTGTGATGCCACAGTACTCTACCCAGGGTGACAAAGTGAGACTCTGTCTCTAAAAAAAGAAGAAAGAGGCTCGGTGCCTGTGGCTCAAGGTGCTAAGGCGCCAGCCATGTACACCTGACCTGGTGGGTTCAAATCCAGCCCAGCCCCACCAAACAACAATGATGGCTGCAACCAAAACATGGCTGGGCGTTGTGGCGGGCACCTGTAGTCCCAGCTACTTGGGAGGTGGAGGCAGGAGACTCACTTGAGCCCAGGAATTGGAGTTTGCTGTGAGCTGTGATGCCACAGCACTCTATCCAGGGTGACAGCTTGAGGCTCTGTCTCAAAAAAAAAAAAAAAAAGAAAAAGAAAGAAAGAAAGAAAGAAAAAATCTAAAAACAAACAAAACCTGAACTCTTTGTGTCATCTGGACCACTAACATAAAAGTAGTGATGATATATATGCCATATATAAAATGCAAAGTTAACTAACAGAGTCATTGGTTCAAATTATTTTTTCTAAAAAATTAGTTATGTTAATTTATATCTGCTATTCCGGAGTAAATAGAAATTAATTCAATTATCTGGAAAGTTAAAACAATAAAGGTTTACCAATAAAAAGCCCTAATAAGAAAGAAAAAAGATACTTAAATTGCTATTACCGGTAATTATGCAGTGTGCAATGACGCTAGGTCTTGTAGAATTAAATGTATAGGCTTGCCCTTTGTATAGCTCAGACTTACATGCTGAGTGTCATTTAAAAGTAAGTGTGGGTGTGGTGGGTTCCATGATCTTCATAATAAGTTGTCTTAGTAAATGCTTCAGATCATAAGACAAGCTAGCTAACACATTCATAAAAAAGTAATTTACTTGTGCTATAGTTGGGTTATAGCCTTCATATGAAAGCTATAAATTAGCTTCATAGTAGGGCTGAGTACATTGGATACTAAAAAAAAAGGTTCCTGCTGTTTTTATTGAAGTTGGCAAGTTCTTTTTTATTACCAGGGAAG
>CAUYRH010127760.1:0-17546 GCA_963574655.1 Perodicticus potto | reverse complement strand
ATTTTTTATAAAAAATAAAATAAATTTTATGTAGTGAAATCTAAAAACACAAACAAACAAAAATGGACAAACACTGTGGGACTCTGCTTACATGTGGTCCCTAGAAGAGTCACATTCAGAGACAAAGGTACAATGGTGGGTGCCAGGGCTGCAGGGAGGCTTGATGGGAGTTAGTGCTTCATGGGACAGAGTTTCAATTCTGCAATTGGAAAGAGTTCTGTATGTGGACGTGGTGATGGTTGCACAACAATGTAAATGCACTTAGTGCCACTGAACTGTACCCTTGACAATGCTTAAAAGGTAAATTTTATGTTATATACATTTTACCACAAGTTCAGTAATAATAACAGGACATCTTCCTTACCCCCTGGAGGGATTATTCTGCAATGTGTGCCCCACACTATGTCCAGTGGTTCTCCTGGCCAAGCTCTAGGTGCTCAGCTGTAACTCACCTGACAATGGATCCTATGCCACCTTCTCCACTTCCCATGTCACTAACCCATTGTCCACTTCCAGCTTTATGGCACTTTATGGCATCTCCTCCCAGAAATCTGACTTAGTCTCAGGATCTAATTCTGGGTGGAACACCAATTTAAGATGTGGAATAAAGGCAGAGAATTTTGAGGAATGACATAGGAAATAGGTTTGGAGAAAGAAGGTGAGAGTCCAGCATCCACTAGTTGTATGTTCTTGAGCTAGCTCCTTCTCCAGAGGACCTTGGCCAAGTGAGGTAGTGCCTGCACCTTCTTTGCAGGCGTGTCACCAGAATTGAATGAGATGGTGTATGTGATTCGCTTAGCTAAGCAAATGCACATTATGAAAGTATAACAGAGAAAGGGAACAGCCCTCAGGAACCCCAAGGAGCAGGTAGAAAATCCCAGACATTTGGCACTGCCTTTTTTTGCAAAGGGCCCCTTCCTCTCCATAAAAGAGATCTCCAGATCCCAATTTTCTCTCCACTGGCCTTTGGCTATGAGTACACGCACCTCTAGAGTTCTTGGCTTCTGATCCTGACAGACTCAGCAAGACACCAAGACCTAGAACAGAAAGAGGAGGGGATAATTCAGACAGGGCTCCTGGAGCTGGGCTTGACTGAAGGCTGGGGGAGTCAGGGGTGACTAACCCTAACCCTCTGCCCAGTCATGTGTGTGACTTCCCTGTAGATTCTTCCAGACAGGCTCTAACACAGGGGTCATGGGAAGGGGCAGGACATGCTACTGAAGCAGGAGTGGCACATCTGACAGCAGTGGTGGGGCCAGCTCCCCAAAGCCCAGCACATAATTCAGCTTTCCCACCTAGTCTGGCACCAAAGGTCAGCTCTAAAATCTCCATTCCATATTCCACTGTCTGTCTTTATTGGCCCAGACCTCAGTCCAGATCTGCATAGCATGACAAAGTATAATGTGAACAACATAAGTCTTTTTAAATTTTCTAGTAGCCACATTTAATACAAAAGGAAAATGAGTGAAATTAATTGTAATAATGTATTTTCTTCATTCAATACAGCCAAGATGTTCTCGTTTTAACACATAATTAATATAAAACAAATGATTGATAAATTATTAACACCTCATGTGTATGTTAGGTCTTTGGAACCTGGTCTGTGTTTTGCATGTACAGCACCCCTCCACTGGCACAGGAAACATTTAGGGTGCTCAGTAGCCACCTGTGGCTGGTGGCTGTGGTATGGGATGGTGAAACCCTAACCCTTAGGAACCAGGGCTTCCTCCGTTGTCAGAGAGAGATCTGCATAGCATGGACCATGAGAATCCTGCAGTCATCATGGATATGGTAATTCTCCCTCAGCTTCTGCACCTGTGCAGGGGTCACCTCTGATTAACGTGTCCTTCATCAGCTCTTCATTCTTCCCTCTGTGACACCCCCACTCTCTTCCTAGTACTTCCTGGAATCCCCTCCAAAATAAACAACATGCAAGTTCTTGCCTCAGTTCTGCTCTGGGGAGCTGCCCATCCCAGGAGACTCAGGAGGAGAGTTTTGTGTTATGGCTGGAGAAAGTGCCTAATGTTGAGAGCAGACACAACTGGGACAGCAGGGAACAAGAAGAGTAGGCAGGGGCATTTGTTCTTCCACTCACCTGAAAGCAGGAGCCAGCACCTGCTTCCCATGGCACACGCACACCAGGAGCCACGGCCTGAGACTCTGTCTGATGCAGGGTGAGGTAAGAGCTCCTGGAATGAATGAACCCCATGAAAACCAACCCCTGAGTGTCACCAGGTTAGAACCCTTTCCTTCCTTCCTTCCTTTCTTCCTTTTTTCCTTCCTTCCTTCCTTCTCCCTTTCCCCCTTTTTCCTCTTTCCCCTCTTTCTCCTCATTTCTTCCTTTCTTTCTCCTTCTCCTCATTCTTTCCTCTGTTTTAAGACAGATTCTCTCTCTGTTGCCTGAGCTGGAGTGCAGTGGCATCATCATAGTTCACTGCAATTTCAAGTGATCCTCCCACTTCATGCTTCCCAAGTAGCTGAGACAACAAGTGTGTACACCTAGGAAATTTTTCTAATTTTTATAGAGATAGTATTTCATTGCGTGGTTTAGACTTATCACCAACTCCTAGCCTTAAGTGATCCTCCTGCTGTGGCCTCCTGAAGTGCTAGGATTACAGGTGTGAGACATTGCATCCAACACCCTCCTTTTTTTACATTGCTGTTATTTATTGTATTTTTAAAAATTTTAAATGACAAATAGTTTTATATATTTATTTATTTATTTTTGGAGTACAATGTGACATTTTGATATATGTTTACATTGTCCAATGATTAAATAAAAGTAATTAGCATATTTATCACCTCACACACTTAACAGTTTTTGTGATGAGAACATTTGAAATCTACTCTTTTAGCAATCTGGAAAAATATGCCATTTATTATTGGTACTGTAGTCACCATGATGTTCAATAGATTTAAATGAAACTCTGTACCCTTCCCCCCTCATTAATATAAGGGGCATATGATTAAGTTACAGTGTTGCCTTTGTCAGGAAAGTTGGAGTCCTTCTTGAGCCCTTCACCCAGGAGATGCACCCTGTGCTCCTGCCTTGTGCTCCTTAGATGGGTCTTATTGAGCCTTTTCCTCACTTCCCCCCCTTCCTCTTTCTTGATTTTAATTGTTTTTCCTCTTGTGTGGACCTGTAGTTGTTCGTCTACTAGTTTCAAATTAGTATTGAGTATATGGGATGTCTGTTTACTATGGAGAATGTTCCTCAACTCCAGGTAAATACAAAAGATGTGAAGTCTCCATCTCTCTTTATGGCTGAATAGTATTCCATGGTATACATATACCATAATTTATACATCCATTTGTGAATTGATGGGCATTTGGATTGTTTCTACATCTTGGCAATTGTTAATTTAGCTGAGATAAACATTCTAGTGCAAATGTCCTTATGGCAAAATGATTCTTTTTCTTCTGGGTAGATACCTAGCAATGGGATTGTGGGATCAAATGGAAGATCTACTTTTAGCTCTTTGAAGATTCTTCATATTTCTTTCAAAAAAGACTGTATTAGTTAACAATTCCAAAAGCAATATATAAATGTTCTCTCTGCACCCTTGCCAGCATCTGCAGCTTTGGGACTCTGTGATATAGGATATTGTCAAGGTGGTTTTGATTTATATTTCTCTGATGATTAGAGACAATGGAGAAAATGAGCACTTTTTCATGTGTTGCTTGATCATTCAATGGTTTTCTTGGGAGAAAGTTCCATTCATTTCTCTTTCCCAGTGATTAATTGGGTTGCTTTCTCTTTTCTTGTTGATTTGCTTGAGTTCTCTGTAGATTCTGGGTATTAGCCCTTTGTCAAAATTATAACTTAAAAATATCATCTCCATTCTGAATACTGTATATTTGCTTTGTTTATTGTATCTTTAGCAGAAGCTTTTAAGACTGATCAGGTGAAAATTCTGCACCCTTGACCTACGCTTCCTTATCTCCATCTCTGGCTCCTGCCCATCCTCTGTTACCCACTGTTCTATTCTTTACTCCTATGTTTCTACTTTTTCATTGTCCAAAATAACAAAAAAGATTTAAAACAACCAAACAGGCAGAAGAGGAATATAGATTTAAAAAGGATTAGATTCACATCAACAAATTGCAGCGTCTCACTGAACCCAAATCAAACAAATAATTTTCAAGGTTATAAGGCTGAACTGTGATGCTCTAACTCCATTCATTTTGAGCAAGTGAACCAGACTTCCTTCATTTTGTTAACAGCTGGCACCTCTCCCATCTTTCTGGGTTTTTTATTTTTATTGTTTTTATTAAGTCATAAACACATAGATCATGTATGCAATCATCCATTTATGGGGTGCAATGTGCTGATTGAGTTGCTTTCTCTTTTCTTGTTGATTTGCTTGAGTTCTCTGTAGATTTGTACAATTTGGAATGCTTATATCAAACTAGTTAATATTCCTTCACCTCATTTACTTAATTATTGTGTTAAGATATTTTTACTCTATACTTAGTAGATTAGACATGTACCCTTGCAAAAATAGCCCCTTGAATAAGCAGCACCCCTACAAAAACAGGAAGGAAATTTAGCCGAGAGCTGCAAAATCCCGTGACAACTGAAAAAAATCTTGTGGAAACCACAATCCTGTCACAAGTCTGTCTGGTTTGTCTGGGCGCAGTTTTCAGACCCCCCATAAGACCCCTCCCCATAGTTCTAACCCTGCAGATATTAGCTTCTGTAAAATTCCCTTTATGCTAAGGGCTTCCCATCCCCTGCTTGAAGTGCCATATGAAAACCTTGAGGTTTTCAAGGCAGGGTCAAGAAACTTGTGGCATGAGCCTGGTCTTGACTGGTTGGCCCAATAAAGAACCCTTGCTGAATTTGAACTCAGTGTGCTGACGTTTCTCTGTAATTCCACTTGTGGCAGGTACAACATTTGGAGGCCCCATTGAGATTGCCAGCATTGAGATTGCCAGCTGGAGGGTCAGCCTCCCTGTGCAGCCCCCCAGAGAGGGCAGGAATTATAGGGGAGGCACCCCCTAGGACGTTCCAAGGCCCTATAATTCCCTGATCTCCTCCTGAGGGCTTTGGAGGGACTCCTGCCAACTCCTCATCCAAATTAGGTCCTATACTCCACTCTTGAGAGGTGAATGTTATTTGTGTCTTGTTGAATTTTGTTTGTGGTTAGGGTGTTTCCTGAAATGGGCCACAGAATAGTCACTGGGATGCCAGTGCCACTTGGGATGCCAGTGAGTGATCCAGGGACTGGTTTTGTGTGGGGAGGATGACAGGGGCCCAAGAAGGAGGCATAAAAACTCCTGAGGACTGTCCAGCCCCATCAGCACCAAGGCTGTTGAGGGTCAACCAAGGAGACACCGGGGCTCCTGAGTGCTGCCTGGAAGCTGGATAGGCCTGTCCCAGGGTTCCTGGAAACTCTGGGATGTCAGGGGGTGTGGGAGCTTTGGCCTCAGATGCACCAGTTAGATTTGTTCATCTGCTTGTTTCTTGTAGTTGTCATCTTTTTGGCTGTGAGTGGTTTGGTTTGTATGAATAACACCTCTGTGCTTGTGTGTCTGCCAAGTCAGGGGAACTCAACAGAGTAAGTCTTTGACACCTTTACCGTGTATGCTAAAGAATTTCACCGCAGGCTTCTCAGAGGATTATGGAAGTTCAGTTCTCAAAGAATCACCTCAAGGTCCTCTGTGAGGTTGAATGGCCAAGTTTTAATGTGGAGTGGCTATCAACAGGCTCCCTGGACCCAGCCCTGGTGACCACAGTGCACCAAGTGGTCACCAGGAAGCCAGGTCACTAAAACCAATTCCCTTATATTGACCAGTAGCTAAGTTTAGACGGGAGCCCCACCACCACCTTGGCTGTGAGCCTGTGCCATAGGATCCTATTCTGTAGTCCTTGCCTGTACACACCCGTGGAAAGGCCACCAAGCTCCTCAACTAGTATTCCCTCCTTCTGAGGAGGGAGAGGACTTGTCATCTCCCTACCATATGGGAAGTCCATCTTCACCCATGGTTTCCTCTACTGAAGAAGCCCCATCAACACCTCAGCTGGAGACTCACCCCTGCTATCTTGACTCTGATCCCGCATGGACCAGAAGGGGGATCCAATCCCTCCTTCATGAAGCACTCCCTGGGAAAGGAACTGGGTGAGGCAACCAACCCTTTCTCGTCTATGTTCCCTTCTCTAATTCTCATTTGCACAATTGGAAAACCACAAGCTCTTATTTCCTTGATTGATCCATTTTCTGGACTTATCATCCCACTTGAGATGATTGCCAGCAGCTTTTCTTGACAGTCCTCACAGTGGAGGAACAATACAGGATTTGAACAGAGGCAAGAAAATCATTCCTGGCCATCTCTGGAGAAGCTGGAGAGGAGGGACAGAGAGAGTTTAATAGAATTTTCCCAGAGGAGCAGCTGGACTGGAACCCCAATACCTTGGTGGGGTTCCAGGCTCTAGAAGCTTTCCACTGGTCTCTTTTAATTGGTCTGCAGGTATCCTGGTGGTACAAGGCCTAGAAGAGTCACCTGGAACATATCTGGAGAGACACATAGAGTCCTTCCAAGTATACACCCTTTTGACCCCTTGGCTCCAGAGGATGCTCAGGCAGTAAACTCAGCCTTTGTCTCCCAGTCAGCTCCAGATATCAGAAGGAAGTTACACAAGTTAGAAGGATTTTCAGGCATGAACATTTCTCAGCTTTTAGAGATAGGCCAAAAGGTCTATGACAACAGAGATGCTGAGAAACATAAACAGAATGGCAGAAACAGAGAGAGCATTGTGCCAGCAGGTCAAAATTATTGTGACAGCTCTGCAAACAGTGCAAGGAACCATAGTACCTCCAGGAACATGGTGGAAAAACAGGCAGCCCCAAACCACAGATCAGTTAGAACTGGAACACTTGGAGAGAGAACAATGTGCACATTGTAAGTAAAAGGGCCACTGGAAAAAAAAAGATTGTCTGCAACACAGGCTCAGTAAGGCCTTAGCACTACCAACTGAAAAGGATAATGATTCTGACTGACAGGGCCAGGGCTCTCTCCCACTAGGCCCCCCAGAGCCCATGGTACCAGTCACAGTAGGGGGCCATCTGATCCGATTCCTAGTGGACACGGGGGCGGAGTGATCTGTTTTACAGGAACTGCTGGGACCCTTGTCTCAAGGAAATATCCCCATTCAGGGAGCCACTGGGGCCAATCAAATGTGTCCAATCACCCAACATCAGACTGTAGACCTTGGACAGAAGCAAGTGACCCACACTTTCCTGGTAATCCCATATTGCCCTTACCCCCCGCCTTGGGCAGATACTTGCTCTGGAAACTACAGGCCACCGTTTCATTTCCCCCACAAGGAGATGAAATAGTCCTGGATGAAGTGCTGCTTCAGCTCCTGAACCCCCAGTCTACGAGTTGCATCTATCCACACATTTATCTAAAGAGTACCTTCTCCTCAATAATTCTGGAGGAGAGGGAAAAACAGAACCAGCAGCCCCCACACTATTGACTCAGCTACAGAAAGACTTCCCCTTAGTGTGGGCAGAATCAAATCTCCCTGGACTGGCTAGCAACCATCCCCTACCAGATGCAGTCCAGCTCCTTACTGGAGCCTCCCCAGTTTGAGTCTGACAGTACCTGATGAGCCAGCAAGCCCAACAAGGGAGAACCCCCCATGTCTGATGTCTACAAGAAGCTGGAATCTTAACTTCCTGCCAGTTGGCCTGGAACACACCATTTCTTCCTGTCAAGAAGCCAGGGACATCAGACTACTGGCCAATGCAAGACCTCCAGGAGGTAAACAAGTGGGCGGAAACCTTTACCTGACAGTTCTAAACCCATGCCCTCTCTTAAGTCTCCTCCCTCCAGAATTCCATGTTTTTATAATCCTAAACCTGAAGGATGCTTTCTTCTCCATCCCACTGGCCCCACCCATCCTTTGAATGGACAAACCCAGAGTCTGGAATGACCAGTCAACTGACCTAGACAAGATTCCCTCAAGGTTTCAAAAACTCTCCCACCCTCTTTGGAGAGGCCTTGGAAAAATACCTGAAAATCTTCGAAAGCAGGTATATGAACTGTGTTCCCTTGCAGTATGTTGATGACATTCTGCTGGCTGCTACAAATTATGAAGACTGCTTAGAATGTATCTGGGACCTCCTCCAATACCTCCAAGATCTAAGTTACAGAGTGTCGGCAAATAAAGTGCAGCTCCGCTTGACAGAGGTGACGTACCTTGGGTACATGTTGTCAAAAGGTCAATGGATGCTGACTGGAGAAAGTGATCCTGCAAATCCCAACTCCTACAACCAAACAGCATTCTGGGAATTCCTGGCAGCAGCAGGTTACTGCTGGCTGTGGATCTGGAGTTTTGCTGAGATTGCAAAACCCCTATATGCTGCCATTTCTGAGGATGGACCCCTGCAGTAAACAGACCAGGACAATCAGGCCTTTAGAGCTTTGAAACAAGCCCTTGTAACAGCCCCAGTTACCAAGCTGTTCCACCTGTTTATACATGAAACAACAGGTATTGCAAAAGGTGTTTTGACCCAGACTCTCGGGCTATGGAAGCAGCCTGTGGCTTACTTGTCTAAATGCCTAGACCTGGTAGTCTCTGGGTGGTCAGGCTGTCTGCGAGTCATTGCAGCCACAGCCCTACTGGTGTGGGAGGTGGACAAATTAACTCTGGAACAGGACTTAATTTTGACAGCTCCTCATGCTGTGGAATCACTCCTTCGAGGTGCCACAGGTCATTAGATGTCAAATGTCAGGTTCACCCAATACCAAAGCCAGCTACTTGACCAGCCTTGACTTCAGTATGCCTAGACCCCAAACCTGAATCATGCTACACTGATGCCAAAGATCTGACCAACAGAGCCAGTGCACAACTGTGAAGACATCCTAGACTGCTCCCAGCACTGGCACACCGAGTTGTGAGACACACTGTTCTCAAACGCAGAGGCTATGGTATTCACAGTTGGCAGTAACTAACTACGGGAAGGCTCCTGGAAAGTAGGGGTGGCAGTGACCACACAAAAAGAGGCACTCTGGACATAGGTTCTTCCTGATAACAGCTCAGCACAAAAAGCATAACTAATTATTCTCACACAGGCTCTCAGATGGGAAAAAGACAAAGTCATTAACATTTACACTGACAGTGGATATGCCTTCAGCACAGCACACACCACAGGAAAAATATAGAGAGAGACTTGCTGACATCAGTGGGTAAAACTGTTAAAAATAAAACTGAAATTCTGGCACTGCTAAACACCCTCTGAAGGTTGCTATCATCCATTGCCAAGGCCATAAGAAGTCTGACACCCCAGTGGCCACAGGCAACCGCCTGGCAGACAAAACTTTCTGAGAAGTGGCTCTGACACTGGTGAAACCTCTTGAGTTCTTAAATGAAACAGCAAGAGAAAAGGCTTGCAGAGCTAAAAATGAACTGTCTCAGGAAGCTCAAGAGCTATTACCAGTCGGAGTGAGGTTTCCAGATCCTAGTCTCATCATCACGCCTCACTGTTCACAAGAAGAAAGAGAACATGTTAATAGCCTGGGGGCAACAGAAACCACTAGTGGATGCCTGAAACTGCCAGGGAGGCAGATAGATTTACCAAAATCAGTGGAAAGAGACCTAGTCCAGCAAACACACACAACCACCTATCTAGGAGATAAGAAGATGCAAGAGCTACTGCAACTCAGGTATGCATTTAAAGGACTTTCAAAACCTACCCAGTCCACGGTGGCCTGATGTGTTGCTTGTGAAAAGGTCAAAACCAAATATCTCCAGTCCTTCTCTCAGATCCAGAAATACATCTACTCCCAGATTCTAGACACTTACCAGGATCCCAGAAGAACTAACCAGGACCCCAAAGGTGCCTTTCAGCTTGGAGATTGAGTGTACATCAAATCATTCCAGAAAGGACTCACCCTGAGGTGGAAAGGCCCTTTTACTGTCATCCTCACTACCCTGACAGTCATGACAGTCGACGGCTTGTCAGCATGGATCCACCACTCACAAGTGAAGAAAACCACATGCAACAGCAGAACCCACTGTAAGGCAGTCCCAGGAGAAGACTCCCTCAAGCTGAGACTGTTAAAATCTTAATCTACTTCCTATATGTACATGTCCTCTTTTCCTTAATCCTTCCTGCTTCTCCTTCTTATTTTTTGTTGTTTGACAAAGAGGGAAAGATCTTAGCTAATACAACCTGGGAAAAGCATACTGTAGGTCTGGTTTTTTACACTGACCTATGTAAGTTATTAGACCCATATCACAAAGCCCATTACAGAAAATCTTGGTCACGTGGGATAATGAGTAGCCATGGCAAGTATGTGCAGCATGGATGTGGAATCACTTATCTTGAATCCCTATTACAGAGCAGTGCCTTCACCCTTAATAATACCAAGTATGTCACTGTAAAAAGACCAGAGGCTCATTACAAGTACCTTGAGGGAATTTGCTGGGCATGTCCGACACCTGGAACATGTAACACAATTTCAATCCAAGTGAAAAAACCAAATGACTGAGTCTGGCAACAGAAACAGACTTGGAAACTCCAACTCTGTGCATGCTAGCCTCAGGGAACTCAGTTTTCAATTCAGTTCGTCTGCCCACGCAGGACTCCCCTGAGACCAGTGGGGCCACTAGCCAGATTACAGGACTCACTGTTCAACTCTTAATCCATATCTCAGGAGCCCCATGCCCAATAAGAAACTGCACCAGCAACTCCACTTGTTACCTACTTTATTAAGCATGTTTAATGGTATACATCATCATTTAAATGTAACTCAGCCTGAATTAGCTTCTGATTGGTAGTTATGCTTATAACCCAAGCCACCATATATGTAGGGGTGTGTGAACTAACCCTCCCCAACAACAGACAAAAGCCTATTGTCTTATACCCAACTAGCCCCACTGCTTACTTTAGGAGATGTAACTGAATAGGTGAACTATTTCCAAATCCCAGGCTACAACTTACCCAAATACTCTTTGGCCACAGTTTGTAATGATACTCAAAATTTAGAACCATCTTTATCTTACTTTGCTCCAATAAGAACTTGACTAGCTTGTACTATGGGCTTACCCCAGTATATTACAACCAGCTTGCCTCTGCCAGAAGGTGTTTATGCTATAATACTCGTATTACCCAAAATGTATGTGTACCATGGTTCAGAAGGAGAAAACTTGATTTTCTCTCAAGGATGGAGTTCACACCATGAAGCAAGCACCAGTCTAAATTCCATTCCTGCTTGGTCTCACAGTGGCAGGAGGTGCAGCTATGGAAACTGCTGCCTTAGTAAAAGGTAACAAAAACCTCGCAGCAGTGTCCTTACAATTTGATGAGCACTTGAGCATCAAGCAGACTCACTAGCTGAGGTAGCCCTTCAGAATCCATGAGAGCTAGACCTCCTCAAGGAGGTCTATGTGTGGCACTAGGAGAAACCTGTTGTTTTTATTTCAATAAGTCAGAGGTAATCAGATACCCTCCAAAAAGTCCTAGATGATTTAGACAAAAGAAAAAATGAGAGAGAGCTCACAGACCTGCTTCCAAAACTTATATGAATGGAACTCCAAGCTAACAACTTTGGAGTTTTTTGTTTGTTTGCTTTTTGTTTTCAGGTATTATCTATTTAATGATAAACTTTAAAAAATAAACTGAATAGGGACAGAGCATGATGGAAGATGGGAAGGACATTTAGCAGAGCCATCCTAATGCAAAAGTATAGAAGGAAAGGACTGAATCAGTCTTGGTGTGGAAGACTGACATACAGCAGTGGTTTGGAGTGTGCAGTGTGGAGGTAGAAAGCTGGATTTGGCAGGAACTGTGGAGAACTAACACACTTGGGCAAGTTTCTGCAAGCACAACCAGTCCATGTTGGGGGTGGTGGGAGGTCCCAGAAGGAACTTCTCGCAATTTACCTATAGGTCTCCGGGGAAGCTAGGTGTTCTCCTGAGCAGAATTTGGTGGCCAGTTTGGAGTGCTGGCTGGAGCTGCTTTAATGCGGTTTGAAAACCAGTGAGACATCCATGGGGGGAAAGTTCCCAGATGGGGGAAAGCCATTCTGATTAAGGGCATCAGTAGCCTGTGTAGGTGGGCTTCTTATTGGGAGCCAAAGGCAGCATGGTCTGAGTTCTGCCTGAGGGAAGCAGACTTTTGCTGTGTTAGGCTCAGGGACTCTAAAAAGATTGGAGAAGGGGGAACTCCTGAGAGAAATTAGGGGGTCAGATTGGAGGCTGGCTAGAGCTGCTTTACTGTGGGTTTGGCAACCAGTGAAGCATCCACAGAGGGAAAGTTCCCAGACAGGGGGTAGACATTGTGGTGAAGGGCCCCAGTAGCCTGTGTGGGCAGGCCTCTTCCTGAGTTCCACCTGCAGGAAGCAATCTTTCACTCAGAGTAGGCCTAGGGACCCCCACTTTCCATGGAATGGTTGAGGGAGTAATTTGTAAGACCTGTCTCTGAAGAATTGTTGAGAATTCCTCCAGATCTGTGGAGGCTGAGCGCTGAGGTAAACAGGTGACCACCAGGAGCAAAATCTGGCAAACTGCTCTAAGCCTGGGAACCAGAGAGAGGTTACAGCTGTGTTATTTGTCCCTCAAATTCATAGCACTACCTGGTGTCCAGGAGGTATATTGCAGCACAAATATATTCCTACAAAAATTGAATCCCTGTCATATATATATATATGTGTATATAAAAATTGGGGGAGGGAGCGCTGTTGTTGCTTTTTTTTTTTTTTTCTTTCTCTTCTTTCCTTCCCTCAGTTGGTTTCTGAGATTGCTTACATCAGGCTGTCTAAGCGTTTGGGGTTTTTTTTCTTTTTCTTTTATCTTGTTTCACTATGCATTGCTTTTTGCTAAGCTGTATGGTTGGATCTTCTCCTATCTTCCATTTTTACATTCATCAAGAGCAAGGACTTCTGTATTGTAGCAATTTTTTAATTTTTTTTTTTTTTGGTTGTTCAATTTTAGCTGGATTACTCTTTCACCCTACTACACTTCTCTGCATTTTCTCAGTTGATAGAGACTCTTCAACTCATCTCATCTCTCCCACATAAAGTGCTTTGTCATCAGCTAAGACACTCTCCCCACCCTGTTTCTTATATTTTCTTTCTCTTTTTCTTGGATTGTTGCCTTTCTTGTTTCTTTCTTTATTTCTCCTCCCTCCCTCTCCTTAATTTGATTCAATGGTATGTTTCATTTTCCTTTATCTATGCTTATATTTATACATTTTTTCTTTTCCTTTTCTTTTCTTTCTTTGCTGAGGGCAGGTGTGACACAGTGGTACTCGAGCAGGTAGACTGCAGCAGTAGCCTGGCTCAAAAAGGCCAGGAGAACTTTCTACTCTTGGCCCCAGGAAGACAGTAGAAGGATAGCAGAACTTCTCTACTTTTATTCCTTTATTTTTTTCTTTTCTTTTTTTTTTTTCTCCTGTATTCAATTTTGCATTCTTGGTTTTTGTGATTGCTCTTTTTCTTCTCTTCCTACTTTTTTTGGCAGAGGAAAAGTCTGGCTGTAGACAGACAAATAAGGAGGGCCTAATTTTGAGGAACCCACCCAGCTCAGCTCCTCACAACCCTTGAGCTATAGACGTGGCCTTAGCACCGTGCTGAACAATAACATCTCTTCTATCACTCTCAACCTCCCTTACTGTACTCCCTCTTGCCTGTTCTTCAGTTTTCTTCTGTTAGTTCCCCTTGTCCCCTTTTTTCCTTTCTTTCTCTTTCTTTTGCTTTTCTCCTACTACTTCCCCCCTTATTTTTTTTTTCTTCTTTCCTCTTGCTTCCCTTTTTCTTCTTCTTCTTTTTCTTCTTTTCTCTTGCTTCTCTTTGCTTGCTCTAATCCTTCTCCACCTTCTGATCCCATACAAAGAGACCTCTTCATCACCTAAACTGTTAAACAAGGTAACTTGAAGCAAAGGAGGAAGTGAAAAGGAGAAAGGTGGACAGGGAAGTGAATGAGAAGAAAGCACACATGAGGAGGGACCAAAAGAAAAATTCAGGCACTATGAATAACCAAATTAGAGCAACTTCTCCAAGGGACCATGAGGCAATTTTTAAAGAAGACTCCTCCTGGAAAGAATTAATGAATTTGACAGAAAAGGAATTTAAAATATGAATGATTAAGATTGGAAGAGAAAATGGAAAGACAGAACCAAAAGTCAGAGAAGAGATATGTAGAACATAGAAAAGATATGGATGAGCTTAAAGAAATAAAGGAGACAATCATGGAATGTAAAGAAGTAATAGAAACTATCAAAAACAGATTAGACCATGGAGGAGAAAGAACATCAGAGTTAGAGGATAAAGTCTTTGAGTTAACACAGGTAGTTACAGAGTCAGAAAAGAAGAGGTAGAAAGCAGAGCAGGTGCTTAGAGAACTAAGAGACACAATGAAGCCTTCAAACATACAGATAATAGAAATCCCCGAAGGAAAAGATTGTCCCAAAGGTGTAGAAGCCCAACTGGAGACTATCATAAATGAAAACATCCCACATATTACTATAGATCCAGACACATTGCTTTCAGATGGATATTGAACCCTGGGTCATCTCAACTCTAACAGAACCTCTCCAAACACATTGTAAAGAACCTGTCCAAAGTCAAGACAAAGGAGAAAAATTCTGCAAGCAGTTAGGAATAAGTACCAATTTTCAACTGAAACCTTCCAAGTCAAGAGACCATGGTCACCCAACTTCAACATCCTTAAACAAATTAATTTTCATCCTAGAATTTTGTATCCTGCCAAACCTACCATCAAAATTGATGGAGAAATCAAATTGTTTGCAGATATACAAGCTCTGAGGAAATTTGTCACAACAAGACCAAGTCTTCAGAAAATACTTAGACCTATTTGCAATACAGAAAACCACAATGAAGCACTACCAAAGTAAACATCTAGAAGGCAAAGGCCAGAATTTAGTGGCCACAATGGCACAAAGGATTAAACTACACCACAAACTACCTCATAATAAGATGAATATAATTCTATCATGACTATTGTTACTTTCTATAAATGTAAATGGATTAAATTCCCCACTGAAGAGGCAGAGGCTGGCTGATTGGGTGAAAATACATAAGCCAACAATACGCTGTTTCCAGGAGACACACCTAGCCCTGAAGGACAAATCAAAACTCAGGGTTAAGGGATGGAAAACAGCATATCAAGCAAATGGAAATCAGAAAAAAGGAGGAATTTCAGTCTTATTCTCAGATATGATTGGATTCAAAGCTACTTTAGTTAAGAAAGTTAAAGATGGACACTTCATACTAGTCATAGGATCAATACAGCAAGAAGACATCTCCATCCTAAAAATTTACACCCCTAACTTAAATGCTCCTGGATTTATGACACATACCTTGAGGAGTCTGAACAATATGATATCCCATAACACGTTATAGTTGGGAACTTCAATATCCCTCTGACAGAACTTCACAGATCCTCTAAACTGGCACTATACAAGGATACAAAGGACTTAAATGTGACCCTAGATCAAATGGTATTAATAGACATATATAGCACATACAATCCAAAAGTAAAAGAATATACTTTTTTCTCATCATCTCATGGTGCATACTCCAAAGTAGATCACATCCTAGAATTCAAATCAAACCTCAGCACAATTAAAGGAATAGAAATTATGCCATGTCTCTTCTCAGACCACAAGGCCATAATGGTGAAGCTCAATTCCAACGAAATTGTTTATCCCCACACAAAGTCTTGGAAACTAAACAAAATTTTGCTGAATGATTGTTGGGTCCAGGAAGAGATTAAAGAGGAAATTGTTTTTTCCTCAAACACAACAACAATGAAGGCACGTTACCAAAACCTCTGTGATACAGCTAAAGCAGTCCTGAGAGGAAAATTTATCATGCAAGTTGCCTACCTTTGAACAACCAAAAGTGAAAAGATCAGCACACTAACAAAACATCTTATAAAATTGGAAAAAGAAGAACAATCTAACCCTAAACCAAGCATAAGAGAATAAATTGCCAAAATTAAATCAGAGATTAATGAAATTGAAAACAAACAAAAAAAAACATTTAAAAAATTAATGAAACAAAAAGTTGGTTTCTTGAAAATGTAAATAAAATAGACAAACTCTTGGTCAGACTTGCTAGAAACAGAAAAGTAAAATCTCTAGTAACCTCAATCAGGAATGATAAAGAGAAAACAACAACAGATGCCAAAGAGATACAAGAGATCATCTCTGAATACTACAAGAAACTCTATGCCCAGAAATTTGACAATGTAGAGGAAATGGATCAATATTTGGAATCACACACCCTCCCTAGACTTAATCAAGATGAAATAGACCTTCTGAACAGACCAATTTCAAGCACTGAGAGCAAAGAACCAATAAAAAAAAGAAAAACCCAACAAAAAAATGCCCTGGTCCAGATAGCTTTACACCAGAACACTATCGAACCTTCGAAGAAGAGCTTATACCCATATTGCCAGAAATTATTCCAAAAAATTGAGGAGGAAGGAATCTTGTCCAACATGTTGTATGATGCAAACATCACCCAGATACCAAAATTAGAAAAAGGCACAAGTAAAACAGAGAACCACAGACCAATTTCACTAGTGATTATAGATAAAAAAAATTCTTTTTTTTTAATTTTTATTTTTTTATTAAATCATAGCTGTGTACATTAGTGCAATCATTGGGTACAGTGTGCGGACTTCATATACAATCTGAAATATTTTCATCTAACTGTTTGACATAACCTTCATGGGATTTTCTCATTTATTGTGTGAAAACATTTGTGTTCTGCATTTAGTAGGTTTCACCTGTCCTTTCTAAGATGCACTCTAAGTGTGATCCCACCACTTACCCTCTCTCCACCCACGCTCCCCCTCCTCTTCCCTCTGCTTATCATTAAAAGAGGCATACACCACGACCAAGTAGGATTCATCCCAGGGATGCAAGGCTAGTTTAACATATGCAAATCCATAATCATAATTCACCATATCAACAGGAGCAAAAACAAAGACCATATGATCCTCTCAAGAGATGCAGAAAAGGCATTCAATAAAATAGAACATCCTGATGTGATTTTTGGTCTTCTGGATATATACCTAGTAAAGGAATTATAGGATCAAATGGCAGGTCTATGTTTAGATCTCTAAGTATTCTCCAAACATCCTTCCAAAAGGAATATATTAGTTTGCATTCCCACCAGCAACGTATAAGTGTTCCCTTTTCTCCACATCCACACCAGCATCTCTGGTTTTGGGATTTTGTTATGTGGGCTAATCTTACTGGAGTTAGATGATATCTCAAAGTAGTTTTGATTTGCATTTCTCTGATGATTAAGAATGTTGAGCATTTTTTCATGTGTCTGTAGGCCCTACTATGAAGCTAATTTATAACTTTCATATGAAGGCTAAAACCCAATTATAGCCCAAGAATATGGGGAAAAGGGCAAGGGAGAGGAGGGAAGGGGAGAAGATGGGTGGAGGGAGGGCGATTGGTGGGATCACACCTACGGTGCATCTTAGAATGGTACAGGTGAAACTTACTAAATGCAGAATACAAATGTCTTCATATAGTGATTAAGAAAATGCCATG
>CAUYRH010127759.1:0-13589 GCA_963574655.1 Perodicticus potto | reverse complement strand
TTGTGTACATTGGTGCAATCATAAGGCAGAATGTGCTTCATATACAATCAGAAACATTTTGATCGTACTGTGAGAGATAGCCCTCATAGCATTTTCTTAATCACTATATAAAGACATTGATACTCTACATTTAATAAGTTATTAAACAGGAAGAGGTTTTTTGTTCTGTTTTGTTTGTTTCGTTTTTGAGAATGACATATTTCCCATACAGGGAATTCTGACACACATTGTCCACTATGCCATGTGCTAGCTGGATGTCTTTTGGCACAATAGTTATACGTTTGGCATGGATACCACAAAGGTAGATATCTTTGAAAGGCCAACCAGATATGCCCCACTTGCCTCCTGCAAAGCACCAATAGCTGTGCTCTGGAAGAACAGATCTGTTTTGAAATCCTGAGCAATTTCTCTCACCAGATGCCAAAAAGGGGTCTTACAAATCAGAAGTTCTGTAACGTCTGATTTCATGGGGTGTCACGGTACCAGTTCAGCAACGATGAGGTTTCTTCACCGCTCCAGCAGAGGGTGCCCTTTTGCGAGTAGCTCTTGTAGCCAGTTGCTTCTGGGGACTTTGTCAACTTGCGATTTGCGAGCAGTCTGCTTTGTACAAGAACTGGTATAGAGACCTCCTAACTTACCCCCTTCTCCTTAAGCTGGAGCTCAGTGAGCTAAAGGTGGTGCCAGAGTTAGTGACCTACAGTTGGCCTTTACCATCAATGTTTCTATGAGCATTCTGGTCATGACCACTTGAATAATCCTTGAGAAGTTCCAGACTCTCCCTGGTCTTCTTGTCCCCTGAGTTCTCACCAGAATTGATCTTAATGCTTTGTTCATGGCCATAAAGGGTTTTTCTAGCCTGCTCCTCCAAATTATTCCAGACTTTCCCCATTATCCAGTTCCATATTTTCAAGTATTCATATACCAACAACCCCATACTTGAAATAAATTCTCTGTCTTAGTCTGTTTTCTGTTGCTATAATAGACTAGCTCAGACTGGGTAATTTATGAAGAAGAGACATTTATTTCTTAAAGTTCTGGATGCTGGGAAGTCCAGGGTTGAGCAGCTGTATCTGGTAAGTATTTTATTGTTTCATTCTTACATGGTATGAGGGTTCATGTGGCTCAAGGGCAGTAGTACACATCAGCTCAGGTCTCTCTTCTTTTTGTAAAACCACCAGTCCCATCATACAGGTTCCACCTTTATGACCTTATTCAGTCCTGATTACTTCCTCAATAGTCCATGTCCAATCAACAAGTGAACTTGGAAATTAAGTTTTCAACACATGGGATGTGGGGGACAGAGACCACAGAGAGTTGTTCATAGTGTTTGTATATGATGATTAGAAATTTACATATAGGTCTTTGTGTGGATTTATGTTTCATGTCTCTTGGGTAAATAGCTGAAAGCAGGATTGCCAGTAAGTGTATATTTAACAGCCAAACTATTTTCCAAAGTTACTTGTTGAAAGACAAAATTATAAGAAATTTAGTTTAAAGGTTTAATTGGCATTTATTTGTGATTCTAGAATCAAGGATCATTCAATTCTATAAAGTAGAATGAGTGTTCTGATGAGCTGAGCAGAGCAGTTTAGCTTTGTAGGTAGAAAGGGACTGAAGAAAACAGAAACAGAGAACAAAAAGTGGATTGGTTATTTCAAAGATACTTTCCTTATAGGGTTAAAGCAGACAGGACTTCTTTATTGCATTGATTCAGGCAGGCTGGAACTTCCTGTTATTATTATTATTTATTTTAAGAAAATCTGGCTCAGGCTGGTCTTAAACTCCAGCCTTAAGTGATTCTCCCACCTTGGCTTCTCAAAGTGCTGGGTTATACTCTGGTTTCTCTTCAGATTGAATAAATCAAAGTACTGGGTTTACAGGTGTGAGCCACCATGTCTTGTCAAGTCCTATTAATTTTATCTTCAATATTTCTCAAATCCATCCATTTTAGCTATTTCCACTGCCACTATCATATTTCTTATTCTCTTCCTCAGGGAAAATCATGTATCTTCAATTACTTCCTCATGTTGAGAATATCATACATGCATCCCACTCAATTTCATTCACTCTTTTTGCACAAGACTTGGTCATAGTTAACTGGTAAAATCCCAACCCCAGTAAATTCAAATCTTCACTTACTCTGTGCTTAAACCTGCACTGCTGAGTGTAACATGCAACTCTGCTGTCCAAACTCAATTTAAATGTACAACTACTAACTTCAACTGAGTCCATAATGCTACCCAAACATCCATTTGCTCTCTCATTCTCCTACATAACTATTTGATATTTTATCTTACTTTCTTGTGCCAGTTATCAATTTATTTGCCTCTTATTTCCAAATCTATTTGGATGGATATACTCCTCAAATCTCCAATACTGCTTCCATCATCTTCACAGTCAGTAGATGACTTCGTATTTTATGCAACCGGCAGAGAACTTCTAGAAGTCTTATACATCTACCCACCTTCTTGGATCTGCCTACTTTCTCTAATTGTGAATGACCTGACTATACTTCCAGCTAAAGATGATTTCCTCATTTCTTCACCCCTTCACCCCCACTCAGTTTTATTGCTTCAGAATTTTTCTCTACAAAAATGTCTTTTTTTTTTTAGTTTTGAAATCAGGAAGTTTGTTTATTGTTAGTCACTTCAGAATATTTATCACTGATTTCAATATAAAATCCAATCACATAGATGACATGAAGCATGCCAAAATATAACCGACATATTTAAGAAAAATAAATTTTCTTTTCACATATACAACTTCATTAGAAATAATTGGAACAAAACTGTAAAGCCATCTCTTATCTGATCAACTTTACCGCAAACATGCATTTTCTTTTCTTTTTTTTTCTTATTAAATCATAGCTATGTACATTAATGCAATCATGGGGTATGATGTTCTGGTTTTATATACAATTTGAAATATTTTCATCTAACTGGTTAACATAGCCTTCATGATATTTTCTTAGTTATTGTGTTAAAATATTTATATTCTACATTTAGTAAATTTCACATAACCCTTGTAAGATGCACCATAGGTGTGGTCCCACCAATTACCCTCCCTCCACCTATTCTTCCCCCTCTCCCCCATCCCCTTTTCCCCATCTTCTTGTGCTATAATTGGGTATATGAAAGCTATAACTTGGTTTCATAGTAGGGCTGAGTACATTGGATACTTTTTCTTCCATTCTTGAGATATTTTGCTAAGAAGAATATGTTCCAGCTCCATCCATGTAAACATGAAGAAGAGGTAAAATCTACACTTTTTAAAGGCTGCATAATAGTCCATGGTGTACATATACCACAATTTATTAATCCATTCGTGGGTCGATGGGCACTTGGGCTTTTTCCATGACCTAGCAATTATGAATTGGGCTGCAATAAACATTCTGGTACAAATATCTTTGTTAGAATGTTAGATTTTTGGTCTTCTGGATATATACCTAGTAGAGGAATTGTAGGATCAAAACAGTCTTTGTAGTTCTTGCTTAATTCACATTGCCATAGATTTTCCCAATATGGTAGTGCTACTTTGGAAGATGAAATTCATTGAATACACTTCAACATGGTATTATACGCTTAGATGATGCCATCATAACCAATGCTGGCTTATTCCTAAATCAATTATGTTGTTCTTTTTTTCTTAATTAAGGAGTAAAATTACTATGGGTTCTTTGATATCTCAAAGTGTCTACCCAAAGTAATACTTGTAATGAACTTTTATGCAAAAGTACATGATCTGGGGTGGCACCTGTGGCTCAAAGGATTAGGGCACCAACCCCATATGCTGGAGGTGGCGAGTTCAAACCCAGCCCCGGCCAAAAACTGGAAAAAAAAAAGTATTTGATCTGAATTTAAGACACATTGCATTCAGAAGAACTTCTTACTTTGGGGGTTTATAAATTACTCGATTGTGATATTTCTATATTTGAAGTTCTTAAAAACTAGGCTTGATGGTATTATTATTATTATTATTTTTTTGAGAGTGTTTATTCTGTTTTTCCAGGCTAGAGTGCACTGGTGTCGGCCTAGCTCACAGCAAACTCAAATTCCTGGGTTCAAGTGATCCTCCTGCCTCAACCTCCTGAGTAGCAGGGACTGCATGCACACGCCACAATGCCAGGTTAACTTTTCTATTTTTTTAGAGACAGGGTATTACTCTTTCTCAGGCTGGTCTTGAACTCCTGAGCTCAAGGGGTCCTCCCACCTCGGCCTCCCAAGTGCTATGATTGCAGGTGGAAGCCACTCTACCCAGCCTCTTGACAGTATTTTTGTTCATGCTAGAATCACTTTCTCTTAGGGCTGGGTGTGGTGGCTCATACCTGTAATCCCAGTACTCTGGAGGCCAGTACTCTGAATTCTCATTGTGCCTTTGTAGTAGGTATATTGCTTGAGCTCAGGAGTTTGAGACCAACCTGAGTAAGAGTGAGACCCTATCTCTAAAAATAGCTGAGTGTTGTGGCAGGCCCTTGTAGTCTTAGCTACTGGGCAGGCTGAGGCAAGAGGATCTCTTGAGCCCAGGAGTTTGAGGTTGCTGTGAGCTGTGACATCATGCCACTCTTCTGAGGGCAACAGAGTGAGACTGTCTCAAAAAAAAAAATCACTTTCTTATATTGGCAGAGAAATGGACTGGGAGACTGTTCAAACTCTTCCAGCATGATGATTTCGTAATTATCTTTGTAATTGTCCAGTAAGAGTCACCTAAGGCACTGGGCAGGTAAAGGTGAATGAGCCAGCCTTCCCACCTTTATCTTCCAGGTAATTAACAAATACTTATGACAGAATCTTCATTACCATCATCATCACCATCACTATTGTCTGTATTTGACACACACATGGGTATGTGCAAGGTTACTCCTTTCAGGAACTCATGAGAGAAACCCATCTGTGGTGTTCCAGCATGAGGCAAGTGAGGCACATTTAGCCTTTGATCTGAGCCTTTTAAGGCTGCTTGCTTGTAACCACAGGCATATATCAACTTCCCCTACATTACCAAGAATGAGCTTCATCCTTTGAGAACCAAACTTGTCAACTCTGCCTAAATTATACATCTGGTGAGAGTGGGTGCCCAATAATGTTTGGAACTGTGGGGATAAACCACTGCCTCTCTGGTCCTTTCTGATTTGCTGTTTTTGTGCAGGCTCTGAGTTTCTGAAGATGAATTCTCATTGTGCCTTTGTAGTTAAAGAAATAGGAAAAACTTACGTCATGAACCTGAACTTGCATGTTGTCTCATCTCTGTCTCCTTCCCCCTCAAGACTTCAATTCTTTTTCTCTCTTCTCTCCCCAGCTACTTTGAAATGTTTCCTAGGCACTGTTCAAATGTCTTTTCCTAGCTGAAGCTCTTCTTGACTATCCAACAGTGAGGCACCTTTCTTCTAAATGTCCTTGACACTTAACAATAGGTACCACTAATTCAGCCTATGTCCTGCTGTGACACTCAATTTTTTGCTTCCACTTCCGCTCCCCCTTGACCCACTAGATCAGTGGTTCTTAACCTTCCTAATACCGTGACCTCTTTACACAGTTCCTCATGTTGTGGTGACCCCCAACCATAAAATTATTTTCGTTGCTACTTCGTAACTGTAATCTTGCTACCGTTATGAATTGTAACGTAAATATCTGATATGCAGGATGTATTTTCATTGTTACAAAGGGGTCATGACCCACAGGTTGAGAACTGCTGCAATAGACTGTAGGCTCTTTGAGGATAGGAAACTCAACACACGTCTTTGGACAGCCCCTACCATGGTGTTCTACCGAAAATAAGTGCTCAATATAAGTAAAAAATAAAGTGGTTGATCCATATCGTGTTTGACTCATGACTCCGTGGATGACAGTTGTTAACATTTAAGAAAGACAGCCAACTGTCTTTGATCATTTGACTTTGCTTTGATGGAGAACTCAAAGAAAAACGGTTCAGTTGATGAAGCCAGATGCTCTCTGCCTCTTTGCAAGTTCTCCACCACCATTGATGTTCTGAGATGTCTGTATTTGGTTCCAGTTCTTTTGCCTAGGCCACCCATCAGCTTCTCTTATTGCAAGAACCTGGAGAGTTGGATCCCAAAGATGGACGCTCCCATGCAGGTATGTGGAAGAGTTCTGTTGTTTTTGTTGCAGAATGCAGAGCATAAAGTGAGAGTAGGAATGCAGAAAAATAAGCATAAGAATGTTTCTCAGAAAATCTGTCATTCCCATGGAATTTTTGTTCAGCACCGTCCACTTGAGGTCTTTAGTTCTTGCGACCTGGCGTGAGGAGGGAAAGTTGACCTGAGTGGAAATGGTGGGAAATGGAGAAATAAAGCCAAGAAAGGGAGAGCCAAAGAAAGCCAGGCAATGAGAGATAGGATAACATCAGGAGGACTGATGCAGCTGATGGATGCAGCCAGCACCTTAACTGTGGAAACAGCTTTATTTATACAGTGTCTTAACAAGGTTGCATAAATCTTAACACACGGGGTAGAGATCAACCTGAAGAGGAAAAACTTGTATTTGCCAATAACAAGGAAAGTATGCATGGGCTTCGTGACTTCTGGCAGGTGGAAAAATTGTGGTTAAAGGAGGGGAAGTGGTTGGGAGTCGTTCCCTGAGTGCTTCCCAGGCTATGGGGGCCCTGCTGCCCACGGCCTGTTCCCCACACTCAGTGACTGAGCCTTGGAACTTGCAGGAGGAGAATGACACATGTATGTAGGTCCCTTTCAACTTCAATCTATTTAGCTTGGAGTACTGTGGACTCTGAATGAGAAAAGGAAAATAGTTATTGAACCATTTATTTATGGAAAGCACTGGGCTTAGAGCTTGCTAAGTGTGTCTGAATGGGTTCAGTTGACTGATGGGGGTGATCGAGGTCAGAAAGCTTAAGTAACTTAACACACAGACCTAAAAAACAGAGCAAGGATTAAAACCCAACATCCAGAGCAGCTTTGTCCTTTAAGCTCTAGGGCCCAGTGCTTAGGGTGTATAAGCTTTTCGAGGGCCTGAAATACACTTGAGAAGTGAAAAAGGAATTAATTGGCTCCAAAATGCCAAAGGAAGCCAACAAATTCAAAATGAGGTTAAATTATGTGCTTTTACAGAATTGAACATCATGTCAATCAACTGCAATTTATTCAACTCAAATACATGTAAATAATGCTTATTATTGGGCATAGATACATCTTTATGGTTGCATCTGTTGTGCACAGGCCTTCAAAAGCATGCCCAAGGCTTTGGAAATTATAAAATGGATCTAGCTATGTGCCCCTACCTCCCTCTGGAGAAGCTGCATCTTTTTTTCTCCTTGGCAAACTTCTATCTTCAAAATGCCAGGAGGAGGACAAGGGGAAGGAAGAAGGGGTGGAGGAGGAGAAGGAATATTAGGGGTCATCTTCTCTAAGGAGGTGGCTTAATGTTCCTTTTCACTGATGTAAAGACCTAGTTCAAAAACATACACAGATTAGCATCCAATCAGTTCTTGAAAGAATGAGAAAACTCACCAAATTAGCAAAGAACAGTGAATTTCCCAGTTCCTCCAAATGGGACACTAATCCAAGCAGAAAAGAGTGGAGGGGGCTTGGTGGCTGCAGAACAAGACCAAATGTGAGGTGGCAGGTGACTTAGCTCCCTTTCAATTTGGTCATCTTCCCCGGTCTGTACGTCATCACTGTGTCCATGGTAAGTCACGATTCCCTGTTGGCCACTTTTTACCAAGGATAGCCAATTGCCTAGTAGATATAAAAAGTAAACACAACAACAAATCACATTTACTGAGCACTTCCTACACCCTGGCCCCATCACCATATTAGCTGTGTAATGGACATTATTTCACCTAATTCTCAAAAGAAACTTACAAGTTGTTTCTATTGTTACCCTTATTTTCAGATGTGCAACTGAGGTATAGGGACATCATATCATCTGCCTAAGTCACAGAATTATGAAAGCTGAGGTCAAGGCTGTAGCAAGTGAGTCTATGCTACTCACCATCTCCTCCTCTGTGTCTGGTTTTCAGTGAGTTAGAAAAGGCTTCCTTGCTCCACTTGTTGCTGAGTCCTACTGTGAAAGTAATTCTTTCAGGTTATTAGAGACCCACTCTGGACATGGAAATGTGTGAGGAGGGATGAAACATTAATGTGCACCAATCACATCTTAGAATAATTTAGAAACTCTCCTTCAAGGCTGCTGAGAAAAGGACCCAGACAGAATAGAAAGTTAGATTTGTTGAGCAGAAGGAAATAAAGAGATGCTTCTGGACTGGAGGAAGAGCCTTCATTTGTCTTGTAGTTGTGTAAACCAGTTTGAATTTTAAATATTTTTCAGATTGCTCCCCACATCATTGAATCTGTGCCCAAAATTCAACACTTTGAAATTTACACATCTTCATCCCAAGTTCTTCTCTACCAGAGGTGGCCTACAGATTCCTTTTTAATCTCATGTCTTGATGTATTTGCCTTTTGGAACTATGGTTATAGTTAGCACAGGAAACTGCAGGTGGCAGCCTGTTGACAAAGTGCCAGGGAAAGGCATCATTAAATGGGCCAAGGAAAGCCAGATTGCATCTCATTTACAATTTTATCCAGATTAAGCCTGTGGTGGCATCTATATGACAGAGAATTCTTGGTGGACAGTTTGGGGATCTTTCAGAACCCAAGACATTGATACTTAGAGACAATAGGTGATCCTCTCAATATAATATCCAGCCAGGCGCACTGGGTTAACAGGTGAGGGTATGAAGCACACTTGGAGATAGGATGAGCTGCAGAATGCAGGAAGCATGGATTACCCTAGGTTTCTAAGACGTTGTTTTCCTTCCTTCAGATTTTCTTGCTGGGAGCATAGGAAGAAGCATGCAGACATGGCCTTCCAACAATGTGGCCTGACCAGGAAGGATGAGGGGAAGAAGGTTGGCTAGGCCCATAACTCAGGTCTCCATGACAGGTATGCATTTCTTAATGTTGAAGAATGAAAGGAAGGGTAGCCATGAGGCTAGAACTTCCAGCACTATGTTGAATAGCAGTGGTGACAGAGGACAACCTTGTCTTCTTCCAGATCTAAATGGAAAAGCTTTTAGTTTTACTCCATTCAGTATTATATTAGCTGTGGATTTGTCATAGATGGCTTTGATCAGTTTAAGAAATGTGCTGCCAATGCCTATATTCTTCAGAGTTCTAACTAGATATGTTGAATTTTATTGGATGCTTTTTCTGCATCTATTGAGAGGATCATATGGTCTTTGTTTTTGTTTCTGTTGATATGGTGAATTACATTTATGGATTTGCATATGTTAAACCAACCCTGCATCCCTAGAATTAAACTTACTTGATTGTGGTATATAACTTTTTTGATGATAAACTGTAATCTATTGGCTAGGATTTCATTGAGAATCTTTTCATCTGTACTCATTAGTGAAATTGGTCTGTAGTTCTTTTTAGCTGGATCTTTCCCCGGTTTTGGTATCAGGGTGATGTTTGCTTCATAGAATGTCTGGAGAACATTCCTTCCTCCTCAATTTTTTGGAATAATTTCTGCAGTATGGGAATAAGTTCTTTTTGAAGGTTTGACAGAATTCTGGTGTGAAACTATCTAGTCCAGGGCATTTTTTTGTTGGCAGGTTTTTTTATTGTTTCTTTGATCTCAGTACTTGAAATTGGTCTGTTCAGAAGATCTATTTCTTCTTGATTAAGACCAGAGAGAGGGTGTGATTCCAAGTATTGATCCATTTCCTCTACATTGTCAAATTTCTAGGCATAAAGTTTTTTGCAGTATTCAGAGATAATGTTTTGTATCTCTGTGGCATCTGTTGTTATTTCCCCCTTATCATTCCTGATTGAGGTTATGAGACCTTTTACTTTTCTGTTTCTAGGTAGTCTGGCCAGATGTTTATCTATTTTATTTACTTTTTCAAAAAACCAAATTATTGTTTTGTTAATTTTCTGAAAGTTTTTTTATTTTTAATTTCATTAATCTCTAATTTAATTTTGGCTCTTTCCTTTTTTTCTGCTTGGGTTTAGGGTTAGATTAATCTTTTTCCAATTCCCTAAGATGGTTTGTGAGTATGCTGATGAGCTCACTTTCTGTTTTTTGAAAGTAGGCAACTAGTACAATATATTTTCCTCTCAGGACTGCTTTTGCTGCATTCCAGAGGTTTTGGTAACTTGTGTCTTCATTGTTGTTATGTTTGAGGAAATTAAAAAATTCCTCTTTTGTCTCTTCCTGAACCCACCTATATAATTCAGCATAATGTTGTTTAGTTATCAGGACTTTGTGTGGGGTTGAACATTATTGTTGGAGCTTCACCATTATAGCCTTGTGGCCTGAGAAGATATGTGGAAATATTTCTATTCCTTTAATTTTGCTGAGGTTTGATTTGTATCCTAGGATGTGATCTCTTTTGGAGTATGTGCCATGAGCTGATAAGAAAAAAGTATATTCTTTTGCTTTGGGATGGTGTATTCTGTATATGTCTATTAATCCCATTTGTTCAAGGGTCATGTATAAGTCCTTTGTACCCTTGTTTAGTTTCTGTTTAGAGGATCTGTCCAGTTCTGTCAGAGGGGTGTTGAAGTCCCTAACTATTAAGGTGTTACAGGATATCATATTGTTCAGACCCCTCAAGGTCTGTTTCATAAATCTGGGAGCATTTAAGTTAGGTGCATAAATGTTTAAAATTGAGATGTCTTCTTGTATTGTTTCTTTGACCAGTATGAAGTGTCTATCTTTGTCTTTCTTATCTAAGGTTGCTTTGAATCTGCTTGTATCTGAGAGTAAGATTGCAACCCCTCCTTTCTTCTGATTTCCATTTGCTTGAAACACTGTTTTCCATCCCTTCACCCTAAGTCTTGATTTGTCTTTCAGGGCAAGGTGTGTCTCCTGGAGAGAGCATATGGATGGCTTGTGTTTTTTTATCCAATTGGCCAGCCTGTGCCTCTTCAGTGGGAAATTCAATCCATTGACATTTATTGAGAGTATCAATAAATGTGTTGGAATTCTATTCATCTTATTATGAGATAGTTTGTTGTGTGATTTTATCCTTTGTGCCATTGTGAAAGCTAAGCTCTGGCCTTTGGCTTCTAGGTGTTTACTTTGGTGGTGGTCTATTGTGGTGTTCAGAACTGAGAATTGGTCTAAATATTTCCTGTAGAGGTGGTCTTGTTATGATGAATTTCCTTAGTGGTTGTATATCTGCAAAAGATTTGATTTCACCATCAATTTTGAAGCTGAGTTTAGCAGGATACAGCATTCTGGGCTGAAAATTATTTTGTTTAAGGATGTCAAAGGTGGATGACCATGCTCTCTGGCTTGAAAAGTTTTGGTTAAAAAGTCTGCTGTCATCTGAATGGCTCTGCCCTTGTAGGTTAATTGGTGCTTATTCCTAGCTGCTTGTAGAATTTTCTCCTTCATCTTGACTTTGGACGGGTTCATTACAATGTGCCTTGCAGAGGCTCTGTTAGAGTTGAGATGACCTGGGGTTTGATATCCATCTGAAAGGAGTGTGTCAGGATCCTTAGTAAAACTTGGGAAGTTTTCATTTATGATATTCTCCAATAGGGCTTCCATACCTTTGGGATAGTCTTCTTCTCCCTCAGGGATTCCTATTATCCACATGTTTGAACAATTCATGGTGTCTCATAGTTCTCTAAGTGCCTGCTCTGCTTTCTCTCTCTTCTTTTCTGACTCTATAACTATCTGTGTTAACTCAAAGACTTTGTCCTCTAACTCTGAGGTTCTTTCTTCTCCATGGTCTAATCTATTTTTGATACTTTCTACAGCTTCTTTACATTCCTGATTGTCTCCTTCATTTCTTTAAGCTTATCCATAACTTTTCTATATTCCACATATCTCTCATCTGACTTTTGGTTCTGTCTTTCCATTTTCTCATCCAATCCCTTTATTTTCTTAATCAACCATATTTTAAATTCCCTTTCTGTCAGATCCATTAATTATTTATAGGAGGAGTCTTCTGTTATAATTGTCTCATGGTCCCTTGGAGGAGTTGTTCTGTTTTGGTTCTTCATGGTGCTTGAATTGTTCTTTTGGTTCCTCCTCATATGTACTTTCTTCTTGTTCATTTTCTTGTGTACCTTTTTCATTCTTTCTTCTTCCTTTGCTTCAAGTTACCTTGTCTCAGAGTTTAGGTGATGAAGAGGCCTCTTGGCATGGGGTCAGAGGGCTGAGAAGTGTTGGAGCAAGCAAGAAGAAGCAAGAGGAAAGGAGAAAAAAAGGGGAAAAAAAAGAAGGAAAGAGTAAGTGAAAAGAAAAAGAATGTAATAAAAAGAGAAAGGAAAAGAAACGAAAGAAAAGAAAAAGGGGAAGGGGCAATGACAGAAGAAAATGAAGAACAGGAGAGAAGGAGGACAGGAAGGAAAGATGAGAGTGATAGAAGAAATGTTATTGTTCAGCTCAGTGATAAGGCCACACCTATAGCTCAAGGGTTTTGAGGATCTGGGCTGGGTGGATTCCTCTAAATCAGGCACTCCTTATCAGCCTGCACACAGTCAGACTCTTCCTCTGCCAAAATTAGGAAGAGAAGAAAAAGAGCAAGAACAAAAAACAAGAAGGGAAACTTGAGTACCTTGCCTATTTGAGCCAGACTACTGCTGCGGTCTACTTGGCAGACCACAGTTATGTCACACCTGCCCTCAGCAAAGAAAGGGTGGAGAAAAAAGAAGAAAGAAACAAAAAATAAAGGAAAACAAAAATACATAAAAAATAAAAAAAGGGGGGAAAAGAAAAAAATATTGAAAAAAAGAACAGACAAAGGAAATTAAATGTACCATTGAATCAAATAAAGGAGAGGGAGGGAAAAGGAATAAAGAAAGAAAAAAGAATGCAACCTTTTTGGAAGGAAGTATGGAGAAACCTCAAAGAACTCAACCTTGACCTCCCATTTGATCCTACAATCCCATTACTGGGCATCTATCCAGAAGGAAAAAAAACAACAACAACCTTTTATTATAAAGATACTTATAGGCTGTTTATTGTAGCCCAATTTACAATTGCTAAAATGTGGAAACAGCCTAAATGCCCTTCAACCCAGGAATGGATTGGAAAACTGTGTTATATGTATACCATGGAATATTATTCAGCCATTAAAAAAAATTGAGATTTTGCAGCGTTTGTACTAACCTGGATGAAGGTGAGTACATTATTACCTTCACTCATTATCCTTAGTGAAGCATCACAGGAATGGAGAAGCATGAATCCTATGTATTCAACTTTGATATGAGGATAATTAAGGACAATTAATGACATGGTGGGGCATGGGAGAAGGGGAGAGCAGACAGAGAAGGAGGGAGGGGGTGATGGTAAGGAAAAGAAAAAAAAACAGAAAAAGAAAATAGTGACTAATTCTCACATAAATTGGATTTGATTTTGACTAAAGTACATTACTTAAATATTAATTTTTTTTCAACTTGTTAATATGTTGTTTAGGATACAAGATACTGCATCCTCATTTATAAGTGAATTATGTTTGTAATTTCCCCTTTATAATAATATATTTTTTCCAATTTTAATATCAGGTGTATCCAGATTAAGTAGAATGATTTTGAAGTATTTCTTCTTTTTCTATTGTCTATAAGATTTGGCATGATCTGTTTTTTGGAATTATCT
>CAUYRH010127758.1:0-24084 GCA_963574655.1 Perodicticus potto | reverse complement strand
ACATAGCCTTCCTGGCATTTTCTCAGTTATTATATGAAGACATTTGTATTCTGCATTTAGTAAGGTTTGCCTGTACCCTTCTAAGATGCACCATAGGTGTGGCCCCACCAATTACCCTCCCTTCACCCCAACCTCCCCCCTCCCCTACCTACCCTTGCCCCTTTCCCCACATGTGTATTCTTATAATTAATGACTACCTATTTTTCATTTTTGTGATATTTTGTATTCTATTTTTTTTCTTGCAGTTTTTGGCCAGGGCTGGGTTTGAACCTGCCACCTCCAGCATATGGGGCCAGCGCCCTACTCCTTTGAGCTACAGGCACCGCCCATATTCTGTATATATATATATATATTTTTTTGAGACAGAGTTTCAAGCTGTCACTCTTGGTAGAATGCCGTGGCATCACAACTCACAGCAAGCTCAACCTCTTTCAACCTCTTGGGCTTAAGTGATTCTCTTGCCTCAGCCACCCAAGTAGCTGGGACTACAGGTGCCTGCCATAATGACTAGCTATTTTTTGGTTGTAGTTATCATTGGTGTTTAGCAGGCCCAGACCTGGTTCCAAACCCATGAGCCTCAGTGCATATGGCCAGTGCTCTGCCCATTGAGCTACAGAGCTCTACCTATACTTTGTATTCTTATACATAACTCTTTTGCAATCTTGGCTCATATCTTTCATTGAATTAATGTTGTAACAGCTTTAAAAATATGTGTAATTTTACTTAAGTATTTTTAGTACCATATTCTAATAACATAAAAAGTAAAATACTTAAAACAAAAATTCTAGACCTGAAAAACACAATAAATAAACTAGAGGGTTTCAACAATAGACTGGTCAAGCAGATAAAAGAAATTGTGACTAAAAGACAGGTTATTAGAAAATATACAGTCAGTGATAAAAAAAAAAGGAAAAGGAAGAAAGAACATTTATAGGGTAGGGGACAGCATCAAAAAAAGCATATGACTTGAAAAGAAGAAGAAAAAAAATTAAGTGGCAGAAAGCTAATTAAACAAATAATTGTGGGGAAAGTTCCAAACTTGAAAAATACATAAAAATTTTGGTACAAAAATGCCAAACATACATGCAAGTTAGATTACACCAAGTTATATTATAATTAAACTGATGAAAATCAAATACAAAGAAAGGATCCTAAAAGCATTAAGAGAGAAAAAGAAGCTGGTAACAAATAAGGAAAAAGTTCTGATAAGGCTAGCAGATTTCTCAGTAGAAGTAACAAAAGAGTGAAATACTATATTGAGAGTGCTGACAAAATAAAACCCTTCCAGTCAAGAATATTGTAGCAGCACATCTGTGCCCAGAAATGAAAAATAGTAACAGTCTTTAATAGAGAAAACAAAAAGTGGAGGGAATTTATTGCCATTTCTCACAACCAGAATTTTCTTACAAGAAATGCTAAAAGGAATTCTTCAAGCTGAGAAAAAAAGAATATTCATTAGTAACACAATAATATATGAAAGCATAAAACCTAGTAATTAGAACAAGTACACAGACAAACTCTGAATATACTAATACTATAATGATCATGTGTGACTCACTTATACTTTTAGTATAAAAGTTTTCCCAGCACTATTTATTGAAGCCTGTCTTTTCCTCTATGTATGCTCTTGGCACCTTTCTCAAAAACGAATTGACTGTAAAAGTGTACATTTATTTCTGGGTTCTCTATTCTGTTCCATTGGTGTACGTATCTGGTTTTGTGCCAGTACCATGTTGTTTGGGTTACTTTAGTTTTGTTGTATAATTTGAGGTCAGGTAGCAGAAAGTTTCCAGTTTTGTTCTTTTTCTTCAGGATTATTTTGGCTATTGGAGGTCCTTTGTGGCTCTTGTCTAGGTATTTCAAAATTATTTTCTCTATTTCTACTAATAATATCATAAGTATTTTAATAAGGTTTGTACTCATTCTGTAAATTGCTTTGGGTAGTATGGAGACTTTAACAATATTGTTTTCTTTAATCCATGAACATGGGATATCAAATAGAACAAAGAATTTTTTATGTCTTCTTAATTTCTTTCATCATTATTGTATTGTTTTTATTGTAGATATTGTTCACATATTTGGGTAAGTTTATTTCTAGGTATTTTGTGTTATTTTTTGTGGCTATTGTAAATGAGATTGTATTCTTGATTTCCTTTTCAGACTGTTTGCTGTTGCATATATAACTGCTATGTCAACTTGCACTCTGAAAATTTACTGACTTATCAGTTGAAATAGATTTTTGGTGGCGTCTTTAGGGTTTTTTTTAGATATAAGATAATATTATCTGCAAACAAGAGCTATTTGACTTGTCCCTTTCCAATTTGGATGTATTTCATGCCTTTCTCTTGTCTAATTGCTCTACTAGGTAATCTTGTTGATAAAAGTGGTATATAAAAGTGGTGAAAGCATCTTGTCTTGCTCCAAATCCTGAAGGCTGTCAGTTTTTTCCCCACTCAGTTTGATGTTTTCTGTGGGAAGTGTCCATTTTTGAATAAATGGATGAATAAAATGTTTTATACGTATATAATGAATTTTTCATTCTGCCATAAAAACAAAATAAATTCTCGTGATTTGCAATGACAAGAGTGGAAATGGAAGACATTATTTTAAATGAAATAAGCTAGACACAGAAAAATAAACATTACATGTTCTTTTTCATATGTAGGAGCTAAAAAAATTGATCTCATGAAAATAGCAAATAGAAGGGTGGTTTCTGGAGTGTGAGAAGAGAAGGGAATAGATAAATAGATGTTGGTTAATGGACTTAAAGTAGAGCTATGTACACAAATCCATAAACATAATTCACCATATAAAAGGAGCAAAAACAAAGATATGATCCTCTCAATAGATGGCAGAAAAAACATTCGATAAAATTCAACATCCTTTCCTAATTAGAACGCTAAAGAATATAGGCATTGGCATCACATTCCTTAAACTGGTTGTAACCATCTATGACAAACCCACAGCTAATATTATACTGAACAGAGTAAAACTGAAAGCTTTTCCACTCAGGACTGGAACAAGACTAGGGTGTCCTCTATTGCCACTACTGTTCAACATAGTGCTGGAAGTTCTAGCCAACACGATCAGGCAAGAGAAGGAAATTAAAGTCATGTAAATGGGGCAGAGGAAGTGAAACTCTCCCTCTTTGCCAATGATACGATTTTATACCAAAGACTCAACCACAAGACTCTGGAAGTGATTTAAAAAAATACAGTAACATCTCAGGATATAAAATCAATTTCCACAAGTCAGTAGCCTTTGTATATGCCAATAACAGCCAAGATGAGAAGGAAATCAAAGACAAAATACTATTCTCAACAGCTCCAAAGAAAATGAAATACCTAGGAATACACTTCACAAAAGAGGTGAAGGACCTTTATAAACAAAACTATGAACCCCGAAGAAAAGTAATAGCAGAAGATATTAACAAATGTAAGAACATACCATGCTCATGGATAAGAAGAATCACCATTGTTAAAATGTCTATACTTCCCAAAGCAACCTACTGATTCTATGCTATCCCTATTAAAAGACCAACATCATACTTTCAAGACCTGGAAAAAATAATTCTTCACTTTATATGGAACTAGAAAAAACTCCACATAGACAAGGCAATTCTTAGTAATAAAAACAAAGCCAGAGGCATCAGCCTAGTAGACTTTAGGCTGTACAACAAGGCCATAGTGATCAAAATAGCATAGCATTGGCATAAAAATAGAGACATAGACATTTGGAACCAAGAAGAAAACCAGGAAATGAAACTAACATCTTACAGCCACGTAATCTTTGATAAAACAAAAAAGAACAGACACTGGGGGAAAGAATCCCTATTCAATAAATGGTGCTGGGAGAACTGGATATCCACAGGTAAAAGACTGAAACTGTACCCATACCTTTCTCCACTCAAAAAAATTGATCCAAGATGGATAAAAGACCTTAATCTAAGGCACAAAACAATTAAAATCCTCAAAGAAAGTGTGAGGAAAACACTGGAAGCTATCAGCCTGGGGAAGGATTTTATGAGGAAGACTTCTATAGCAATTGCAACAACAACAAAAATAAACAAATGGAACTTAATGAAACTGTAGCTTCTGTACTGCTAAGGCAACAACAAACAAAGCAAACAGACAACCTACACATTGGGAAAGGATATTTGCATATTTTGATTCAGACAAGAGCTCTATAACTAGGATCTACAGAGAACTCAAATTAATAAACATAAAAAGAGCCAACAATCCTTTAGATTACCGGGCAAAAGAGATAAATAGAACCTTCTGTAAAGAAGACAGATGACTAACAAACATATGCAAAATGCTCATGTCTCTATCAGAGAAATGCAAATCAAAACCACCCTGAGATATCATCTAATCCCAGCAAGAATGGCCTTCATAACAAAGTCTCAAAACTGCAGATGCTGGTGTGGATGTGGAGAGAAGGGAGCACTTTTACACCGCTGGTTGGGCTTCAAACTAATACAACTCTTTGGAAGGCAGTATGGAGAACCCTTAAAGAACTCAAGCTAGACCTCCCATTTGATCCTGTAATCCCATTACTGGGCATCTACCAAGAAGAAAAAGTCCTTTTACCACAGGGACACTTACACTAGACTGTTTATTGCAGCTCAATTTATAATTGCCAAAATGTGGAAACAGCCTAAATGCCCACCAACCCAGGAATGGATTGGATTAACAAGCTGTGGTATATGTACACCATGGAATACTCTTCAGCATTAAAAAAGGTGGAGACTTTACATCTTTTGTATTAACCTGCATGGAAGTGGAACATGTTATTCTTAGTAAAGCATTACAAGAATGCAGAAACAAGAGTCCTATGTACTCATTTCTGATATGAGGACAATTAAGGTCCTAGTACACGGCGGGTAGTGGGGGATGGGGAGAATTGAAACGGGAAGGAGGGAGGGTGTGGGGGGAAAGGGACGTGGTACACCTTTTGGGAGTGGAACACAATTACAGGAGGGTCTTTTATCTAACAAAGGCAATCAATGTAACCTGGTTCTGTGTAGTCCCAATGAATCCCCAACAATTAAAAAAAAAAACAATTTCATCAAAGGGAAAAAAATAGAGCTATGTCGAAGGAATAAGATCTAGTAGCATAGTAGGGTGACTATAGTGTTTTAACAAAACTGTAATTTATTGCATATTTTAAAATAGCTAGAAGAGTAGATTTGGACGTTCCCAGTACAAAGAAATAATAATTGTTTCAGGTGATGAGTATCCAAATCACCTAGGTTTGATCATTACAATTGTATGCTTATATCAAAATAGCACATATACAGAGAAATATATACAGCTATTATGTATTTTAAAAATTTAAAAAATAAAATAAGAAAGCAATGATATGCAAACAAAGATAAGGAAACAAATGTATATTAAATTCTATAATGCCTGGCTAAAACATACCCTGTGAAAACAAATACAAATAAAAATAAGACGCTTAATTTCTTATGCTGAAAATAAGGAAACAAGTTTCCCCTTCCTTCATTTTACTGGGAATTTTCACCTTAGATGACTTATCAGTTCATTCTACATCCTTTGGAGACGTATGTAAATCATTTTTTTTTCAGATTAATATGAGGTACAAATGTTTAGGTTACATTTTTTTATTTCCAAGGTAAAGTTCAAGTTGTAATTGAGCCCTTCACCAAAGAGGGGTGCTGAACAACCTCACATTGAGCACATTAGTTGAGATCCTGCCAATCCCCCTTCCTCCTCGCCTCTCCCCTTCTCCTTGCCAGAGTATACTTGTGTTTTTTCTTTTGTGTGGGCATGAAGTTGTTTATATATTACTTTCATGTTAGTATTGAGTACATTGTATACTTTCATTTCCATTTTTGAGATTCTTTACTAACAGGAAGTTTTTCCTGTATGTAAATCTTTTAAAAGTCTAAGTAAACCTCTTGCTAGCTTTATAACCTACCTTTATAACCTTAGGCATCTGAAAGACATCTCTTTGAAATGTGATTGTTAAGGAAGATAATGCCCTGTGGGAAGAGTAGGAGCCTAAGTTCAACCCAGATACCTTGATGGTGAAACTACTTCCAGTCATAGTGACATGGGAAGTTTCTTTTTCCTTCGAATAAAGCCCTTTAGTTAAGACTGACCGTCACCCAAATTACCAGGTGAAATTAGGATGAACTACACATGGCACGTGTTCTGCTTAGTCTAGTATTTTTTATTTAGATGTTAGCTAACTTAGTTGCTTCTCTTCGTCTACTTTCAAGTCCTCTTATTTGAAACTCGTTTTTGTTCATAGGAGAATGAACATGTGTAACGAGTTTTATCTCCTTATAATCCTTTTAACAAGATTACTTGTTATGCACGTCAGATTATGGTTTAATTCTTAATCAATAATATATTTTTTTTTCTTTTCTTACTATTGTGTAAAGTATATCTCTATTGGGTACAGATTGAGTTTTTTCATCGTACTTCCTTTACACTAGTGGAAAATCTAGTGTTTAAGTACGCTCATTACTAGAACTCAAAAGAAAAAAGAATAATTAAAGCTATTCATCAATGTTTTTATTATGTTAATAAATCAGAGAAAGACATAATTATACAATCTTCTCCCTTGTTATTATTTTAATAAGAATTATTGACATTCATTTAGAATTAATTTGTTTCATGTTCTTTCCTTGATATGTTCCCTAGATTCCCTATGTTCATTTTGTTCTTTAATTCATTTTTGTGTCACTTAAAGCTTTCCTTAAGATATCCTTAAGAGAATATAAGATTGTCATAAACTTTCTGATTCTTTTCACGTCTGAAAATATTTTTATATCCATAAATTATTTTAACTCTGTACAATAACTAAGAAAATGCCGTGAAGGCTATGTTAACCAATTTGATGAAAATATTTCAAATTGTATATAAAACCAGTACATTGTACCTCAGGATCGCATTAATGTACACAGCTATGATTTAATAAAAAAAAAATTGTCTTTTTCTTAACATCTTCCTCACAATTGTTTTATTATCTAGTACCTACGGGTATTACAAATGAAAAAGATAGATACTTCTGATTTTAGTTTATAGGTCCCTTTGGGATTTATTGACATCTTTGAAAGCTTTAATCATTTTAATTTCATTCTTGGTGTTGAAATTCACTAAGGTAGAAACAGTTTTCATCCTGCCTGGTGTTTAGTAAGCCTTTTCATCTGAAAGTTTGTATTTCTTCAATATTATATTTCTATTTATTTTATTTGTCTTCCCATTCATTCACACTTATCAGAAGCAACATAGAATAGTGAAAAGTACAGTAACAACACAGACAAAACAGATTACTGGGAAGACAAACTTATCTTTTAAAATTGGCATACCTTTTGAGAAAAAATACAAATATTATCATTTACATTCATAAAATTGAGTGCTTTAAATTTCCACAATATGAAATGTTTTGTATAAGGAAAACAAAGGCAATATATGTATGTGCTATTTACAATAACATGCAAAGTATTAAATATTAAAAATATAGAAAAATATACCAGGATAAATGCAAGAAAAATAATTTATAATAGCTCCCTAATTATGTATTTTATGAAATAAATATAACAAATTGCTTGAAGGATATTTAATAAACTAAAAACTGTGGAATTCTATTATGAAAAAGTAAAAAGGAAAATAAATAGAGGGACTAGACAGCCCCCGTCTGGGAAGAATTCATTAATATGTATTATAAATATTTCATTTCTCCCATATCATTCTATAAATTCAATGAAATGCAATCAAAATTCAAAGAAGAACTTCCCCACGTGACAAACTCATTCTAATGTTAAAATAGTATAATGAATCTTGATTAATATGTGATGCAATTGTGCAAAAGAGAAACAAAGATTCAAATAAATCAATAATTAATACTGGTATAATTGTCTATCAATTTGGAAAAAATAAAATTAGAGCCCAACCTAACACCTTGTCTTAGGTTCCTTGTGCTACTGTAACAAAATGCCATTGACTGGGTGGTTTAAACAACAGAAATTTATTTTCTCACAGTTCTGAAAGCTAAAAGTTCAAGGTCAGGGTTCCAGTGTGGCGGAGTCTTGGTCAGGGCTCTCTTCCTAGCTCCAGGCAACCATTCCCACAGTTGATGGCATGACCTCTCCTCGGTACATGCACATGGAAAGAGAAATAATTCTCTTTTCTTCTTATAGGGCTACCAATTCTATTCCATTAGGATCCCGACCTCAAGACCTGATTTAACCTTGATTAACTCCCAATATCCCTATCTCCAAATATAGTGACATTGAGGGTTAGGACTTCAGCACATCTATACGAAAACAAGTGTTACCTGGATCTAAAAGGTCTACCTTATAAACAAAGAAAAACTATATAAATGTATAAAAGAAAATAGAGTAATTTTATAAGTCACTGTCTCTCAACTTACCCCTCCAAATATCAGAAAATATCAAAGCAGCATTTGAACAATGTGTTATTAGCTGAGGAATTTACTTTTTTTGTCAAAGGACTGTAAAAGACTCAGGCAGAGATACTTTATGCAAAGGATTAATTTTATTTTCAATTAATAAACAAGGAAACACTAGTCAACAAGTGATCTTTGAACAATAGATGGATTAACATGATGATTACTGAAAAAATTATTTTCCCCAATGAGAATTTCTATCATCATTTTTTCCAAAGAGCTGGGAGCCCCTCAAGCATTGATAACATTTTCTTCATTATATTTTATTCCCCTTATGTTTCAGAACACATTTTCCACTAATTATAATAATCATAATGTTATGAAACGTAAGCATTTTATTATTCACACCTAAAAATATAACAGTTCAGGCATCCTTGCAGTAGTTTGGGCACTTCTAATTTTACTTAAGATCTATAATGATGAGGAATAATTAACAAAGGGGAAAAATGCCTGTGAACTTTCACCCTTCTAACAATAGGATTATATTAACTTGCTAACATATTCAATATAGAGGAAAGCATTAATCAAGATGGCTGAAACACAGAATCTTGTTGAAGAAGCCAATCTCTGTATGAACAATTTAAAGGACTGCCAGGTTTGCTGCAGAAGCACTTTAGCATGACACAGGAGCTCATCACACCGCTGTTTCAGGGAGAAAGGGAAAAGAAGGCAATGAGGATAAAGAGCCTTTTCAAGTAGGTTTACCAAATGGTGAGTAGAAATAGCATAGTAGCTGAAGGATGTATGGGCTGATGAGGGTTTTTATAAAAAGTAGGAGATATTACAGCATATGTGTACACTGATAAGGATGATTCAAATAAAAGAGGATGATGCTGGAGAGATAATGAAAAACTGGCCAACAGATTGTATTTGAATAGGTGGTTATCTAAATGCTTTCTGCTCTTTGGCAGTAACTTGTAATAAACACCCTTCATTTGGCTGGCTTTATTTACTTCCTCTTAATAATATCATGTTGTGTGACTCTGTAATGTAGCCAACGATACAAGGGAAGGATGTGTGTCTGTACTTTATTTTTTATTTTTTATTTTTTTTAATAATTTTATTAAATCATAATTGTGTACATTGGTGCAATCATAGGGCAGAATGTGCTTCATATACAATCAGAAACACACCTACGGTGCATCTTAGTAGGGTACTGGTGAAACTTATTAAATGTAGAGTATCAATGTACTTTATTTTTTAAATTGGTTTTAATCATTCGTTATGATGAACTTCTGGGAAGAATTGCTCAAAGATCACGAGCATTGTGACTCAAGTATTACATACCTTGATTAAGGAAAACACCAATTTCTCAGATTACCAGAATGAATGAATTCTACAGTTTTGGAACATTTATGTTATCTGTCTTGAGACCGTAACACATACAGTCTCTAAGATGTTTAAACTACACACCCTCGACGTGTCTCCAAACTCAGTTTTCCAGCATCAAATTTGACATCTCCATGAAGAGGTCTAACAGGCCTTTGCAAAGTGAAACTTGTCTAGACAATACTCCCTTCACCACACTAGGTCCTGCTGACATTTATTCCTCACACTTTTTCCTTTTTCTGTAACTGACCTCCAGGTTTTCAGGGAAAGTAACAATGAAACATGAGCTTTGGGGTTATATTCTTAACATGTGATCTTTCTCCCACAGTTCTCATTCAACCCATCAGTCAATCTCTGCAGATGTGCTTTTACAATATTGCAAGTCTGAGAACACTTTTCAACCCCTGTATTACCAGCTTATTAAAACCATCATTTATTTTAATCAGAAAAGCCAATTATGGGAATTACCCTGCCGAGAGAATCTCATAACTCCCAGATTTCTCTAACAGAAGTAAGGTAGAGCCTGGAGAGAGAGATGCCAGTGGGTGGTGGCCAGAGTAAAGTTGAATTAAAGAAGGAAGCAAACCTGGAGAAAAGGAAGACTAGAAACTGAGCTATACCCACAGGAATCTGTGCAACATGATAACTCCTTAGGGCAGGAGTGATGTTCCTTTACTGTGAGCTCCCAACTTTCAGTGTTAAGTTTCATTGCCTACGTTTATAGTCAACCATTTAACCTCAGAATTTGCACTTATATATATCTTGAATTGGGCAAATTAAAAGATGGATTGATAAAAGTAAATAAGTCTGGCTTTGAGTTTTGAGTAGTTTCAGTAACATGAAACAGGAGAACTTTAGTAGGGAATTGCAGTGGCTTGAACAATGGCTCAAGAAAAATGTAAGAGCAGCAGATAAGGCGAGGCAGAGCAGCTACCCAATGGGCAGTTCAGAAAGGGCATGAGGCAAACTTCCTCTCCAAATATGCTAGAAAAGAGATAGAGATAGAAAAGTAGTTTACATGACATTACATTATAAACACCGAAATCAGCCCACTTGTTTTAAATCACCAGATTAAAACAAAACACTATAGGATACTTGTAACTAGCTTGCAATTGTCATTAGAGAATTCTCTAAAATAAAACAACAATCAATTTTGAATTATTAGATAAAACATATATATAATGTATAAAATTATATATTAAAAACATATATATAATGTATATATGTACATATATACACACACACCTACCTTGTTGTTAGAAGGAGTTCTTCTCGACTTCTTTATTTCTACCAGGTCAAAGACAAAGGACTTCAACAAAGTAGAAAAGAAACATAAAATGGAAATATTTGCATATTGTATGGTACAAAATGATGAAAAAAATAAGCATTTCTTAAAATGATATGGCTTAGAGAAAATAGCTAAGACCAAGACTGTTTATCAGTTTCTACAGGTCTTGAGAGATTTGAACAGTTCAGAATGAATTATGCATGGTTTAAATTTTTTTGTAAAATTTTAAACTTCTGAAAACTGACTGTGGAATGTTTCAGGGACAGCTGTACTATTTCTGGTATATTTCTACCTCATCAAAACAATCTTCAAAACTATTTTGGGTTGGTGCCCATGGCCTGTGAATCTGGCATAATTCTTCTAGATGGCAGTCATGCCTCCCTGACAGATGGGCCTGACTGCAGCCATGTCAGTGAGCAAGAATGTCCATCAATTTTAATTAAAGTGTGTGGATTTTCTGAAATGGTCGTCATGCTAAAGTTTCTCTTACCTAATTTTAGTTTTCTGAGCAGCACAATTTGCCCTAGTTTTTCTCTCTCAGCTCTTCCTTTTCACAGCCTCTATGTGTAAGCATTGATTTTCATGCTGACTTCTAGATTTTTGTGATTATGATATTCTGCTCTTATTTCCCCTTCACTCTCTCCCCACCATGTGCTTACTCTGCATGGACAATTCCAAACATGTCCGTTCTCTATTGATTCTTATCTAGTTTTATCTCAGTCGTTGGTTGATTTAGTAAGCTTTCCGTGTCAGGGCATCACTTGCCTGGATTGCTAGGTAATAATCCTAGGAATAGCCTCCTGACTGTACCTTCTACCATCTCTAACATGGAAGATGGTGGGGTTTATTTTTTAAAAAATAGATCCTGTCACCTACCTATTAAAATGCCTCTAATGTCTTCAAGTATCTCTCACAGTAAAAGCCAAATTACTTCTAGAAAGTCACTAAGGTATAAATAATCTTAGCTTTCTTCTTTATACCTCTCGATCTTTATCTCTTATCACTTCTCTATTTTTTCTTAATGCTCAGCTTCACATGCCTTAACCTCCCTGCTGTATCTTGAAAATGCCAAGCATACTCTCACCTTATGGCACTAGACTTGCACCTCCATGACCTGACATGTTCTTCCCCAGATATCTATCTGCATGATGTATTTCCTCTGTACACGTCCCTCTGTGTATGTAGACAAAAATATATGAGAGAAATACAAATGGTTATATGTGTAAACATGGGTTAGTATGTATACATGTATTTCCTAGCTCCATCTACAGAAGTCCTAAAGGCAGTAACATCCCAGTAGCAATGAGCACATCTAGGGCTATGATATTATTTACTAAATGTCATCCTCTAATAAACAGAACCAAAACTTCCTACTAGAGAAATGGCAGATTTTAGAGGTGGTACAGGAAAAATGTAAGATAAGCCTGGAAAGACTTGCATTGCTAGAAAGTAAAGACATGATAAATATAAATAAATATATATATATATAAACATGTATGTGTGTGTGCATATATATGTGGGTATACATGAGTGTGTATACATAGGTGTGTGTATATATGTGTATGTATGTGTGTCTATGTTACATATGTGTATGTATATATATCTATACGTATATGGAAATGTGCTGCAAAAGGAAACAGGAAGCAATCTAAAATAGCACCTGATACCAAAGACAAAACAAATTGTACAAAAAAATAAACGATGGCAGTGCTGGATCATGGTCCCTCAAATACCCTCAAATTCATGCTAATATAAATAAACAATTGCATAAGTACATGGGGAACAACACTTTCTTAAGGTACAAACCCTCCTTTAGAAAGAATTCCAAATAAATGCAAAAGGAATAAAGGAGATAGAAAATCACCTTTTGAACATCACAGTCATACTTGCTGCAGTAAGATCCATTGAACAATGCTTAAAATTAGCGTGTGAAACAGTGAAGAGAAACACAATAGGTAGACTGAGTTGTTTGCTCCAATATATTTATTAATTCCTCTAATGCCATTAAGTTGGATCCACGCATTCTTTGATATTCTTCTCTCCAGCAGGTGAAGAGTAAATAATTCCCTCTCGTTTGAGTATAGACTGAGAGGAGTCAGTGACTTGCTTTTAACAAACTGCATATGGAAAGCAAAAAGTAAGAAACCTGGAAGGAACCACCTTACCCTGTGACCCTGGCTAGCACTTCCTGGGAAAGCTCATACTGATGACACAAATTTCTTCGTGTGATACAGTGACAAGGGCATTTCACCTCTGTTCTGTTGTGCATCCGAATTCATTGCCCTGCTCTAAAAATCAGAAAACATCAGGCAAACCCAAAGTGAGGCCAGTACGTTTAAGGAGTGCAAGGTTATGAAAAACAGGGTAGGTTGAGAAATTATTACGGACAGAGCAGGCTGGGGAGACATGATGACCGAATGCCACATAGTATCCTAGACTGCATTCATACAGACAAAGAGCATTAGTAAAGAAAGGGAAGTTCAAGTAAAGTATGTAGTATAGTTAGAAGTATTGCATTATATTAATTTATTTTGATAAATGTACCATGAATATATAAGATGTTAACTTTAAAAGAATCTGTGTGAAATAATAAGAGAAAGGTCTGCACTAACTTTAGAATGCTTCCATAAATCTAAAAGTCTTTCAAAATAAGAAAGCTCTTTTGTAGCCAAAGCTCTAGTTTCTTTTTTTTTTTTAGATATTAAAAAACAAAAACACTTTTTTTTTTGTATTTGAAGATTTTGACTTTATCTTCCATCCACCTGTTGTCTCTCTGTTCTGTCAAGGTTCCACTTCCTCTCTTGAGCATGGAGACGCCTATAATTGTACTGTCCTAGGGTTTTTAAGTATCTTTTGTTTGTTGGTTTGTTCTGTGTAACTCCACTATAACTGTATTTTTATTTCTGTTTACATAGCTGTATTTCCCAATGAAATCTTAATTCTCTGCAGTCAGGAACCATGTCTTATGTAATTTCATGTCCTTATCTCATCCTGAATCCATCCATGACCAGCACGTTGCATAGCACTGCACAGAGTTCATGGTGCCTAGACAATTATTTTTTAAGTATTTGAAAAAGAGGTGATTAGGAAAGAAAAAGAGGGAGGCACCTGTGGCTCAGTGAGTAGGGCAGCGGCCCCATATATGAAGGGTGGCGGGTTCGACCCCAGCCCTGGCCAAACTGCAACAGGAAAAATAGTTGGGTGTTCAGGCGGGCGCCTGTAGTCCCAGCTACTTAGGAGGCTGAGGCAAGAAAATCGCCTAAGCCCAGTAGTTGGAGGTTGCTGTGAGTTGTGATACTACAGCACTTTATCGAGGGTGATAAAGTGAGACTGTGTCTCTAAAAAAAAAAAAAAGGAAAGAAAAAGAATGCTTAAATTGTTTATAATCTACATTTGACTACAGATAATTTACATTCTAATTTAATATATAGGCAGACCTCTGTAAGTTGACCACCCCAGTGACTGTGTCACACTGGTCAACATAAGGAACTGAGCCTATTCCACTGATACGTACATATGGCTCATGTCTACTCTATGAAAATTAGAGCAGCTTAAGGAGGTTGTCAATGTAGAGAGGTGGTCAGCTATAGAGGTTCTACTGTATTCAAATTAATTAATTAGATGATTTCTCAGAACTTCTGCAGATATTTTGGGGGAGGCTAACTTGAAAATGTTAAAACCAATATTCTTTTAAAGAGACTGACATTACAATCCTCTCACTGACCTTGAAAGTTATGGTAATGACATACTACTAGATCCACTCTGGTTTAGAGATTCGGTGTAGAAAAGTTATACTCCCCAAATGATTTACAGAGTTATGTACTGCTTGATCAACTTGATTTTTACACTTTCAATGCTGCTATGTAGAAGATAAACTATTTGGGGTAAGTTTTGAATCAAAAGTGTTTAAAATGTTATTCTGCATTTAAATATTTATGCTTTGCATATTTATAAGTAGGATAGAAGAGGAGCTACTCTATTATCCTGGAATAGAGCCTTTCTTAATATATACTAGAAACAACCACCTAAATCAGCATTAGAGTATTAATATACATAAGAAATGTCAGAATGCCAGATAGAACCATATTATATTGTCAGTTACATTATCAATTCAACTATAAAGAAATTGAAATCCAGTCAACATTTTTTTCCAAAAAGAATGGTTTGCCAATAAGATCAGAGGAAAAATATTAGCTTTCTCATGAACTATCAACCTGTGCTTAAAATAGACATCCTTCTGACTTATTAGTTCCTTGAAAATTGTCATGTGTGAAAAGTAAATTATTATGAACTTTTGGGAATTGGCCCATTCCTCCTAGCTACTTCTTACAATTAAAAAATCCTAGACAATTGCAAAAAGGAATTATAGGAAAACTCTGAATGGTGGAAAGGTGGCAGGCTACCCCAGGACCGCGGGATTTGAGGAATGACAAATAGGGAGTTTGCCTCCCATATATTACAGACAACGTGCTGCTGAGACCTCCAAACCAGAATCGCCAACATGAACGACCAACTCTAATCAACACCCAAAGAAGCTGACTACTCCCTACTCCTGTGTTCACTGTCTCTTCCCCACCTCCCGCTGGTTTCAGCAGAGATGAGCAGGAAGCTGACTATAAACTCTCTCTCCCTGCAGAGGCAGGAAATGGAGCTCTGATTCCCCTGATCAGCTGAGTCAGAGGAGCAGAGCAGGGAGCTAATCTTCAGCTGGTGGAACCACCTCAAGGTGTTATTACTCCTTCAGGACAGTGTCCGCAGGACCCAGCGGAAAGTTAAACCTCCACACTCCAAACAGCAAGCCAAATGAGTGAGGTTATGCAAAGGAAGACTAGTTGGTTCCCACACCTCACCCCTCATGGTGAGCCCAATGAGAACTAGGCCTCCACTCGCACCTGGAATCAAACAGATGTGAGATATCTGGCTGTTATTCTTCTACCCCAGCCCACGGGTCACTGGGACCCCCAGGGAGCTTAGCCTCCACCTCCACTCAGCATCAAGGAAGCAGGGGGCTTCACTCTCAAAATTCAACAGTAAATAAAAAACAAACAATCTGATTAGAAAATAGGTAAAAATACCATGATACATTTCACCAAAAAGGAAATAAGATAGCAAATAACTACATAAACGATGTTTGAAATCATCAGGCAGGCATGACACGGTGGCTTACACTTGTAATCCTATCATTCTGTGAGGCTGGGGTGGGCGGATTGCTTGAGCTCAAGAGTTTGAAACTAGCCAGAACAAGAATGAGACCCTGTCTCTACTAAAAAAAAAAAAAAAAAATTTAGAAAAATTAGTCAGGTGTTGTGGTGTAGCCCCAGCTACTCACGGGCCTGAGGCAAGAGGATTGCTTGAGCCCAGGAGCTTGAGGTTGCTGTGAGAACTCTAGCCTGGGGCAACAGAGGGAGACTCTGTCTCAAAAAAAAAAAAAAAAAATCTTCAGCCATATGAAATGCAAATACACACCCATCAGAATAACTAAAATTAAAGTGGCAATAATATCACATGCTGGGCAGATTAGTGATTGTCAGTATTCAGGGAGGTGTAAAACGGAGGGAGGTGGTTGTGGTTCTAAAAGAGTAGCAAGAAGGATTCTGATGATGGATTCATTTGTATCTTGTCTGTGTTGGTGGTCATGTAAATTCAGACATGAAAATTTACTTTAAAAAACGTGCATGTGGGCAGGGCCTGTGGCTCAGTGGGCAGAACGCCAGCCCCATATACCGAGGGTGGTGGTTTCCATCCTGACCTGGCCAAGCTGCAACAAAAGACAGCCGGGCGTTGTGGTGGGCACCTGTAGTCCCAGCTACTCGGGAGGCTGAGGTAAGAGAATCGCCTAAGCCCAGGAATTGGTGGTTGCTGTGAGCTGTGTGACGCCACAGCACTCTACAGAGGGCGATAAAGTGAGACTCTGTCTCTACAAAAAAAAGAAAAAGAAAAAGTGCACGCGCAACACAATTGAGTGCATGTAAAACTTGTGAAATTTGAGTAAGTATCAGTGTCAATTTCCTGGTTGTTATACTATAATTACATGAAATGATACCATAGTAAAACCGATTTAAGAGTATATGGGATCTCTCTGTTATTTCTTAAAGTGCATGTGAATCTGCAATTATCTTATAAGTGTGACCTGAAAATACATTGTGAAGTATTTAAAGCCAAAGCAATTCAGTAAAGAACACAGCGTTGTTTAACTTAGTAGGAGCATTCTGTATTTGTTTTACAGAAAGGATTTCTTCTAAAAGGTTAAATCATAATTCATGCCCAAAATTATCCCCTTGGTCCTACAATATGATTTGAATTATTTTTTATGAATTCATAGTCGCCCAAATTGACTAGATAAGCCCACCACTGTTGAGAGAAGAAGTCAATAAACACATGTTATTCTTATAATCTAATGAAAGACCTATTGCCTAGATAATCCTTTTATGGAGTCCCTTAAGTGTCAGAGAAAAATACTAAATATCTATAGTTCTATAGATATGTATGCACATTTACAAAAAACACATACAGGCAAACACGCAAACACATACACAGAGTTTATGTGTAATGTCATTATGTTCCCCTAAGCCCTGGTAACATGCACTTTATATATTGGAAATACTTTGACACAGAGCCAAAATTTTTAAAAAATAAATGTGAGATTTTTATAAAATAGATATTTTAACATTTCATGAAAAACATACTCTGAGTAAGCAGTAAAAAGTATCTGTGAAATCATTGGGCAGTTTCTAATGATTTGAGAACATGAAACCAGACGTTACTGTAAACAATAAGAATTGAAAGTTAATGTAGGAAATGTAAAATACGCAACCTTTGGGGGATTTAAAGCATAAAGAGATATATGAAAAAGCATACTGTTATTTGCAATGAAAACATTCATTATCCCTTTGTATCATTCTCCATCCGGTTTGGGACAGTAAGTACTTGAATGATACCTTAAGGAGTGCAAGTTAAAATAAGGGCAGGATAGCATAAAAGAATATAGTGGCTCCTAAACTGATATATAATTGATTGAAATGTATATGTTCAACGCCTCAGTACTTTAGTTGAAGAAATAAAGATAAAATCTACATGAAAGGCTTAAAAAGTAAAATAAAAGATGACATCAAGTTACAGCCAGACTGAAAAATTTTGGACAGTAAAATGACCAAAAAAGAAAATCTAAATTAAAAAATGAAATTACCATGGAAAAAAAATACTTGTCAGTGCAGTTAATTATTGCATAAAATTTTCCTTGTCCATAGCCCAATGACATCAACATAAAACCAGTAAGAAACAAAGCCAAGCCGTGAAAGGAATTAGTGTTATTGTGCTGAACTGCCTTGGCCTTTGTGACTGTGGATGCAGTGACACTAATACATACACTACTGCATATAAAGATTGCAAGTGAATTTTCAGAAGAGGGTTATTTGTCCTTCTCTAATTTAAATGGAATTTGTGAAATAGGAATGATGGACATAGGAACCCGTCTCAACATCCTACAGATAAAAAGAAGTATCTGGTTCATATCCATATCGATGAAATCCTTAATTTGAGACAGTGAAAATTTGTGTTTACTTACTTGAACATACTTTTTAAAATCAAAACTTATACTGTTATTAGTTTGCTTTATCATGACTATTATGAAGAAACTGTGGGCTTAAGAATGTTGGGTGGTCAGGTCAAATTTATGAACAGAGTTAAGAACATTGAAAAATGATAACAAGAATAGAATGTCTTCCCACTATAAAAACGAAGCTCTGTAGAATCTGTAGACGTGGCAAAAATTCTGTATCTCAAAATCGTAAAGAGAACACAGACAAAAAGGCTGGTCGTAGGTCAACAGAGTTGATGGGATCTACTCAGATTGTGGAAAGTGCTCAGGCACTGAAAGGATAAATTACTTTTACTTAACTGAAAAAGGCAAGGAAAAAAATACCTTTGAGACTGAAAATTGACAGAAGAGAACATTGTGGCTGCCATGTGGAAATTATTAATATCCAGGAAAGCCATGCTAGACATTTTAAAGCTTCTGAATAAAAAGCACAAATCATAAGGAAAAATATTGTTGTCTCCGATTGTGGACAATAACATAGTGGTGTTTTCTTTAGTACATTAAGGTAAATGCTGCTAATTTGAGTGGATTATTCAATCTTTGATTCTATTTGTTGTGAAGACAAAAATGTTTCCTACAAAAATATCTTACGTCCATCAACAAAACAGAGTATGCTTTAAACAATGAGATTCCCAGAGTGATTGACATTTACTTGCACAGAATTCTTTTTGGTCTCTAACAATGAAAACACTTATCAATATTTTATTTCATTTTTGAAGAACAATCAGAGGACTTTGTTCTTGAGATAAGGTTTTGGGTCATGAGCTATATTATATATCCTGCCTCCAGGAAGGATTTTTCTGGATATGGGTATAATCCTAATGCATAAACAATTTTAAAAAATTGAAAACAAAGACAAACATATATTATGTGCTTCATTATTTTTTATGTAGGTAACTTGTACTACAGAAGTGACCCTCGAACTTGATCATTCATTAGAATCACTTAGAGGGTTTGACAGAATAAAGTTAGAGGACCTGCCCCAGAGTGTCTGAAAAGTCTAGTGTAGAGCCCACCAGTTTCCATTTTTAATAATTTACCAGAGCTTGCTAATGTTGCTGAGGACTACAAATTAAAAAACTCTGCCCTAGAAGATTTCAGAAGAAGAAAGGTGTTGTGGACTACGATAGCCAAGCATGTTTTGTAGCAGGATTCATACAGTTTTATTTGTTATCTTATTAACAAATAAGTTATATTCAGATTGCTAATGGAAAATCCAGTTCAGTTATTTTTGTTATCACCTTTTTAGTCCCAATCCTTTTCTCTTGATGCCTTCTTTATCTTCTCCTACCCTTTCTCTTTGGACAAAGAATGAATAGTCTCATCAATCCCTCATTACAATCCTAATTTTCTTCTTAAAAAAGCAATGTTTGTGTCCTATAAGTCTAAACCGGTATGATCCTCTCTAGTCCATTGAAAATGCAATTCAATGGCATTTTCCAGGCTACCTGTATAACTTGTCTTAAACACAGTTGTTTCTTCTATAAACCAATCAATCTATTTTCACTGACCACAGCAAACTTCATTATTGAAGCAAGGGAGGCCAAATCGGGCCACTATAGTGAACGCATACACAGATGAACTCTGCAGTGTCAGCAATATGTGCTCAATACTTCCTTTTGCAAAAGCAATTTAAATAGTGAAATGTCAGGGTAAAGATATAATGGGATATAGGGATATAAGACCAGATTTTCTTTTTCCATTGCTCAATGGAAAATTTTACCCACGGGAACTTTCCTTTAACTCCACTAAGCTTACTTTTGTTTTTGAGATACATGAATTGTTTTTGTTTAGTTGGTTATTTTTCCGGTAAAAATGTCTCATATTTTATATAAAAATGCAATGCTTTGTGTTTCTTCCCTTCAAGTTATATCTCTAGTACTCAATCTGGTAAAGAGAGATGAGCAGCAAGATTCATTATTTTTCAAATAGCTAAAATATGTTTTTAAAATGACAGAATGTACTTTCTGATGTATTGGGCAACATATTTACATTAAGCATTGAAGTATAATCACAGTGTTTGTACAGGAAGATGCTGATTGTATATGTTTTCTGTATCACTCACATAGGCATCTTTATATGGGTAACAAATTAAAATCTTTAACCTCAAGTTTCTACTGGCTGCTGAATTATTTTCTTAAAAAATTAAATAGAACCCAATTTAACCTTCACATGCTGATGAACTACGAATTTTAAGTAATGATACTTTTGCTGTAAATCCACACCGATTTTATCCACATACATATCATTTATGTGTTTGTAATATCTACCTATGTATCTCTTTTTAGTCCCATGCAAGGCTATAAGTTCTTTTAAATAAAATGTCCTCCAGACAGTCTTGATGGTTAATGTCACCCACAGGTGACTGAATTTATCTATCTATATTGGGTATGTATATGCATACTATAAAGAATTCAATATTGAATTAATTTATTTTAGTTTTATTTTAGTATAAATAAGACATTTTACTTTTGTTTGCTAAGGAAATTTATATAAAAAGAGTGAAAACTCAGAATTGTTTAAAAAATAGTTACAATCTAACGTAGGTAAATGGAAGTTTTATTGGAAAAAAATTGTGTATAACTTGATTAAAATAAGCCGTAGTATCCACCCTTTATTTTGAATATTTCAATTAATGACAGAAATCATATTTTTAAGTACAGAAGTTAACAACAACTTAAAATAAATCTAAGGACTAGCAATTCATATAAAAATGATAAAGATGGCCAGGTGAGGTAGATCACACCTATAATCCTGTCACTCTCCGAGGCCGAGGCATGTGGATTGCTTGAGCTCAGGAGTTCAAGACCACCCTGAGCAAGATCGAGACCTCCTGACTCTACTAAATGAAAATACTATACTAGCCTTGGGGGGCAGGGGGAGCACCTGTAATGTCAGCCACTGGGAGGCTGAAGCAAAAGGATTGCTTGAGCCCAGGAGTGAGAGGTTGCTATGAGCTATGACGACACCTCAACACTCTACCCAGGTTGACAAAGTGAGACTCTGTCTCAAAAAGAAAAACAATAAAAAATATATGACAAAGTGAATGCAATAATGATAAATGATAAGGCTAATGTAACCCATTCAGTATCTCTGCTTAGATGAGAGAGATCTCTTTCCATTCTAGAATGTTCTAAATGTTGACAGGGATGGCACCAACTACCTTTTCTTTTGAATGATTATTTCACAGTTTTATTTAATTCTCACAATGTTTGCAACCACATAAATGCTTGATTTTATTTTTTCTAAATTATAACCAATTCTTAACAGTAATACAAAAGTAAGTGCATAGATTCTAATAAAATAGCCCCTCATTTATTTCAGGATATGAAATATCTATGCCTCACACAAGTTAATGATCAGACAACTACTTATTCCTGAAAATTTGGGGGCCCATATTCACTTTCTCTGCTGTTCTTGAATTTAAAGCTGGCTTAAAACCAGGTAAATTATATTAACATTAAAAAAAACAGCATATTGAACCACGTGCACAACCTTGGACTTGAATAAGTGTTCCAGAAAGAATTTATTATCTTGGGCCTGTGGCTCTGTCTTGAACAAGAAAGCTATTCAATTTAACTTCTATCACCAAATGGGAAGAGCAGCAGCAGAGCTAACAATGTGCTAACATGCCATAGACCTCAGACTGTGGGGTTTTCTTTGCAGCAGAGAAGGGTAATGTGGGAAGAAGGGAGAAGGGAGAAGTCATATCTTGATGTGCTTGCATTGTTAGTAATAAGGATTTCATAAGTTTGAAGCTAATAATTATTAATTGTTAGCATATTTGAAATATTGTTAGGAATAGAGAACGAAGTCTAGACAAAGGGAGACCTTTATGAATGTTTCTATTCGGGCTGATTTTCTGGGCTCTGAGCACAAAGTGCGAGAGCCTATCACTTTAATATTTCTGCAGCCTAGCATAAAAGATCCCCTCATTTATTTCAGGATATCCCCCCTGCCCTTGCAGCTGTGGCACAGCAGCTGGCTGGAGGCCTTGAAGCTGCTTTTTTACCAGGGCAAGGCGGTATGCTCTGAGGGAGTGGTTTTTGGGGAGTTAAGAATGAATTCTTTAAACTTTGTCCAACTCAGGAAGACTTGCTCCAGACCAGAAAGGAGAAGAAAGATCTTCTTTCTTCTGTCACCTTGATTGTGCCAGAGGAGTCTATCTGTTTGAACACAGGGCTGTCAGAGTATTAAAACATCACATCTGTGGTGTGTGACTGTGGGTCAGCTAGGATTTGGTCCTTGAGTTGGCCTCTGATTGGCTTCCTTATCAAGACTTTATGTTAAGACCATTGTACTTTGAAGCAGTAAAAAGCAACAAGTAAATCCTTGCAATTAAGGTAATCAGCTGTAGAGTTAATCTAGTTAGTAGGAATGCAAGCACAGCAAGAACCTTGACAGAATTGTTTGCCTTGCTTTCATGAGATTTATGACCGAAACACTGATGTATGAAATAAATACAGAGCTAGCCTGACACTGGAAGCCTCACAAAGAAGTGTGTGCCACTTCCTGAGCCCTGCTGCTCTTAAAACTATCTCTTTGTCTGTGTCTATTATTTCTCTATACTAATATTCCCTAACTCCTAGTAACAATTCTCCAGACTCCTCTCATCACCAGATCACAAGGAAGTAAACCCACTGAGGGTCATGGCTGGTCTGTGACACAGCAGACACCACAGATTCCAGGACTAAGTTGGCACTAAGCAAATTTGACAAGCTGAAATCAACATGCACAACCAGGGAGGAGATAAAATGGAGCATCAAAGCACATACGACGTCAGACAATTAAGTTTGCAAACTCATCCTAGAAAAAGTGCTACATACCTCATTGCTAAGTCTGACTATGGTCACTTTCCAAGTACTCCCCTGGGAAAGCCATGCACTGAGGTCCACTCTTCAAAGCACCTTTTGAGGATGAGCTTGCACACTTAAATGTCAGACCTGATACGAGGACAACTGTGATAGCCATTCCAGAAAAGGAAGCCCAAAATTGTTTTGAGAAGATTTCTTTACCAACTTGAAGTTAAATCCATATGTGTTCATCAATACCAGCTTAAAAAATCCCTGTGGTTTTCTACCATGAAGGTAAAAAAGGAGACAGAAAGACTTTATAGACAAGTAATATCTTACAGTTTGTAAAATGTCCATATAATTTAAGTATAAATATATTCAAAGATATAATGATAAAGAATTACTATGAAATAAAAGTTTCAAATGCTAATTTATTCATCCCAAGGCCTAAATCTTAGATAACGCAACTAAAAGAAAATCATCACCTAGTTGAGATAGAATATACCTCCAGTCCCCACCCGGTGGGCCATGAACTGGTACAGTGTGTGTAGTGTTGGGAGCTGGGCTACATAGCGGGGGGTGAGTGGCAGGCATCAAGGGAAGCGTCATCTGTTTTTACAACTTCTTCCCATCACTCC
>CAUYRH010127752.1:0-18131 GCA_963574655.1 Perodicticus potto | reverse complement strand
GGCTGCAACCAAAAAATGGCCGGGCGTTGTGGCGGGCTCCTGTAGTTCCAGCTACTTGGGAGGCAGAGGCAAGAGACTCGCTTGAGCCCAGGAATTGGAGGTTGCTGTGAGCTGTAATGCCACAGAACTCTATCCAGGGTGACGGCTTGAGGCTCTGTCTCAAGAAAAAAAAAAAAAAAAGAACTTTAGTTATTAAAGGTGTTTTTCTTTGGAGTTTCATGTTAAAGTGAAGAGTAAAAATGAAACAATAAAGCAGACCCAGGAATGTGTCAGTGGCTTCACTTTAAATGGTTAGAAAATAATAATATTAAAACTCTCTGAAACTTGCACACAGGTATACACACGTACACACAGAATTGAGAATGAGAAATGGATGGCTGGGGTAAAGGAAGACTCTGTAAGTACATAAAATGATAACCAAACTTTATTTTTATACTGAAATTATTTTGGAAGAGGTACTTTTCTCCATGAGAGTAAAAGGATTTTTTCATAAATTTAAGTAAGGAAAGCATATTTGAAAAGTGTCTTAAATGTTGAAGTTTGTGATTCTAAGGTACAATCTATAATTGGATTACTTTGGCAAAAGTAAATGGGGCCCTTTGGCAGTTAAGACATCATCTTACTTTAGACTGAGAAATACATATGGCAGACTAAACAAATGGAAATTTCTTGAACTCTTGCAGAAAAGCAAATACTTTTAGAAATATTCAGTATTGACCATAGAGTATTGTTGCAGAAAGATTAGCAAATTTTACTAAATTGTAAAATGCTTGGTTTTTTAACCGATATTTTTCTCCTTTTCTTCAAGAATATTTGCTTCTATGATATGTTTTGTAGAAATTCTTCTTGGTTTTCTTTTCACTTTTTTATTTGGAAAAATTTCATAACTATAAAAAGTAATAGAAGGCTTTACAGAATAGGACCCCTACCTGCACACACTTTGCTTAGGTTTCCCAACTGTCGACAAGGTCTCACATTTGCTTGAAGCATATATACATCTGTCTGTCTGTCTGTCTGTCTGTCTGTCTGTCTATCTATCATCTATATAGCAATCTATCTAACCTAGCATGAGTGATTTTGAGTGATTTGAGAATAAATTGTGCACATCTTGACCTTTCATCCTTAAATGGTTTTTTTTTTTGAGGCAGAGTTTCACTGTATCACCCTCGGTAGACTGCTGAGGCATCCCAGCTCACAGCACTTCAAACTCTTGGGCTCACGTAATTCTCTTGCCTCAGCTTCCCAAGTAGCTGGGACTACAGGTGCCCACCACAATGCCTAGCTATTTTTTGTTGCAGTTGTCATTGTTGTTTTAGCTGGCCCTGTCTGTGTTCGAACCTGCCAACTTCGGTGTATGTGACTGGCGCTGTAACCACTGTGCTACATGGGCGCCGAGCCCCGTAAATGAGTTGTTTTTTTTTCCTTTGAGACAGAGTCTCATTCTATCGCCCTGGGTAGGGTGCTGTGGCGTCCTATTTCCCAGCAACCTCAAACTCCTAGGCTCAAGCCATCCTCTTGTATCAGCCTCCCAGATAGCCTCCCGAGCAGTAAATACAGGCATATATCACCACACAAGGCTAGTTTTTTGTTTTTTTTTTTAATTTTTAGTAGAGGTGGGATCATGCTCTTCCTCAGGCTGGTCTCAAACTCCTGAGCTTGGGGAATCCACCTGCCTCAGCCTCCGAGAGTGCTAGGATGACAGGCATGTCCCTAAGTGTTTATAATATGTCCTTACAGTCTTACACATAACAACAGTTCATTATCAAATGCAGGAAATTTAACACTAAATACAACACAATTATCTAATATACAGTCCATATTCAAATTTTTCTAATTACCCTGATAATGTCCTTTAGGGAAAAACAAACAAATAAAACAAAAGAATTTTTTTTCCTGTTCAGGCACTAATCCAGAATTGCATATTGTGTTTAGTCATTGTGTCTTTTTACTTTTCTTTAATCTGGACCAGCTCATCAATCCTTTTGTTTTTCTTGATATTTTGAAAAGAACAAGCCAGTTGTTTCATATAACATCCCTAATTTGTGTTTGATTGTTTCCTCATGGTTAGATGCAGGTTATTCATTTTTGTAAGGTGTACATGGTGGTGTGTCCTTTTCAGCATGTCACATCATGTGACATGGGATTCCAGTTTATAACATGATTGGTGATGCTGCCTTGACCACTTCCTCAGGAAGTATTTGCTATTGTCTCTACTTTAAAGATTGTTCCTTTTGGTAATTAATATGTTAATCAAGAAGAGGCACTTAGATCCTGTTCCCAACTAACTCCGGGCAAAAGTTAGCATTTATTGATAATTTTTTTCCGAAATCCATTATTACTGTGTTAGTTGCCAAAGGTTAATATTTAAAAATTTTGATTAAGCAGAAATTCTTACCAGTGATTATTTTAAAAGGTATAAAACAGGTTATTGTGGGAGAATTAATACATCTGCAGACAACTAGAGGACAAAATATTATCACAGGCAATTAATCTGGCAAGACAAAAGAACAGAACAGCCCTATTGAAGAACAAAGCTATTGTGAGGAATACTCTGAATTTTTCATCAAGCAGCAGGATGGTAATAAGTTAGGTCTATGAAGTGAAATGTGTGCATTGACCATTTTCCCTTGCATAATCCTCAACTGCTTTGCATTTTATACACAATCATGTACCGTAATAATCAGGAAATGTTTGGACTGTACAAAAAAAAAAAAAAAAGAGCCTTTCACCAAGGATAATAGAAGAGAAAAATGAAAACAAGAGAATCAGGTAAGGCATTTAAGATTAGAAAATGTTTATGTAAAATTTCTAAAGCAATTGATAAATTATACTATTTATACCACTAGTTTTTCTTTATCCATTTCTAGCTAATTTTATTAATATAATATAGCTTTAGATTATTCTCACTTGCATCTAGTAAATTTAAAAAAGAACAGCCCTGCAATAAAGTATCTATCTTGTCTTGCAGAATAAAATGTGTATTTTGTGCAACCTTAGATTGAAGGCTTCCTAAGCCTCTCAGAGTGTTAAATCAGACAACCCCCCACTTCTTGCAGGCACAGTTGCTTATTTGTCACTTTGAGTTTGATTTATTTTAAGCAGGAGCTAAAACTGTATTAAAATCTTCTGTTAAGCATGTAAAACTCTACATATATACAACCAGAAAGTTAAACATCTCTAATGAAACACAGCTGCGTTCTCATTGGAAACAAAAATAGGACAGAAAAAGATTCATTTCTATGAAGGGTGATACGAAAAGTAGGAGAACCAGGTGGCTTCTCTTTACAGAATGGTGCTGAAATACAAGGCAATGAAAATATTTTTAATAACTTTTTTTTTTTTACAGACCACATAAAGTAACCAGTGAATCTGCGTGTTCAGATGTTGGTCAATGTAGAGATGGGATGAAAAGTCAATGAATTAACTAGTCCCCTCTGCTTTATTCGTTGTTTCATTATATTTTTTCCTTTTTGTTTGCATTTAAATGAGAACAATTCAGAATATAAAGTTGTATAATCTTGATGGTTTTATAATAATTGTTTTCATATAATTTTTTCGGATCTTTTTGTGGCCTCATGATGTTTTTGGTTTGTTCATCATGAATGTTATTTTTTCTTGTAAAAATTTTATTGTTAACTTAAAAATGTTATAGCTACAATTCTTTAGCTTTAAAAATATGTAAACAAAAAGAATCGCCTGTATAAGCCAGAGTCAATATAAGATATCTAATTAGATATAACTAGATATCTTAAAATTTTTTGCTCAGATTTATACTAAAATGCACTTGAAAGGAAATAAAGGTAACATTTGATGACTTCATGCTAAGAAACTTAAGCCTAGGTTGGGTGTGGTCGCTCACACATGTAATTCTAGTACTCTGGGAGGCCCAGGCCAATGGGTCTTCTGAACTTAGGAGTTCAAGACCGGCCTGAGCAAAAGCAAGACCTTGTCTCTACTAAAAATAGAAAAGTTAACTGGGTGTGGTGGCAGGCCCTGTAGTCCCAGTTACGAAGGAGGCTAAGGCAGGGGGATCTCCTGAGCCCTAGAGTTTAAGGTTGCTGTGAGCTAGGCTGATGCCACAGCACTCTACCCAGGACACAGAGTGAGACTCTGTCTCAAAACAAAAACAAAAACAAAAAACTCCTTAAGTCTAAATTAAGTCAACTTTATTTGATTACCCCTTAGTCGTCAGAATTTTGCCTGGTTCAACTGATTATGGTGGAGCACTATAATTCTAGAATTGATTGACTGATTAATTGATTCTTTCATTCAGAGCATTTATTTAGTGCCTAATACATCAGAAGTATTCAATAAAAGAATAAAAGTTCATTAGAATGTTTTATTCTTATATACACTTCCATACATGCATATTGCAGCCACGGATTCCACATAGATTAAGAGAATTACACTTTTTTTAAATAATACATACAGTGTGCTTTCATATTTGTTCATGCATTTAATAAACATTTGAGGATCTTCCAAGAGCCTGGCACTGAGTCAGACTCTAGACACTATATCTATGAATAAGGTGAGTGGGTTCTCAGCCTCCAAGCTTATTTTTCTGTAAGAGAGACAGAAAATCATAACAGAACAGGTAACCAAGATAATTATATATTTTGATACGTGACATGAAGGAAAGGTGCCCAGCGTGACTGGTCTTAGAAATTAAGTGCGGGTATGTGTGTGTATGTGATATATATGTGCTTTCTCTATATAGGGATGGGTATTTGTGTATGTGATATTGTGAATTGGGTAGTTATGGAAGTCATCGCTTGGAGAGTGTGATATAGATCTGAAGAATGAGAAGAAAACAATGATATAAAAAGGCATAGAATGTTGTTCCAGAGCTAATCCTCAGGATTTAAGATGACTCATATGATAACTTTAGGTTTGAATGAAACAGAATAGTTTACCTAGTCCTCCTGATGCTGCCGGACCTTACATTACTTGACAAAGTTGCACTCGCCAATACTAGACACAAGGATGGCTGCTGCTCCTTAAAGCAGAGAAAATTAACAGATCTCTTGCATCTTCACATTTTCCATTTCATCTAAGCTCAGTGAATAGTTTAAAATTGAATATAGTTAAGTTGACTAAAAAACTGTAATTCTGAGTTATGAACAACATATCCGAAAGGAACAACATAGCCAACTCTGGCAGCTCCTATTTTTCAGATTAGAAATTAACTGTTATGCTGTCAGGATGAAATGGTATGTTTTGTTATTGAAAAGGCAGCTCTATTAGCTTCTTTGGGCCACAAAGGCCCATTTATTTAATTACTTCTTCCAGGACACTAAGTGCATCTCCAGTGATCAGGCCACATTATTGCACTTTAAAAGGTGAATGATGAATTTAATTTCAGTGATAGCAATTCTCTCCCTCCCTCCCTCCTTTCCTCCCTTTCTCCCTCCCTCCTCCTCCTCTCTTTCTTTCTTCTTTCCTTCTTTTCTTTTATTTTCTTTCTTTTCTTTCTCTCCCTCCCTCCTTTCCTCCCTTTCTTACTTCTTTCCTGTCCTCCCTTCTCTTCCCTCCCTCCCTCCCTTCCTTCCTTCCTCCCTCCTTCTCTCTCTCTTCTTTTTTTCTTTTCTTCTCTTCTGTTTTCTTTCTTTTCTTTTCTTTTCTTTTCTTTTCTTTTCTTTTCTTTTCTTTTCTTTTCTTTTCTTTTCTTTTCCTTTCCTTTCCTTTCCTTTCCTTTCTTTTCTTGTCTTGTCTTGTCTTGTCTTGTCTTGTCTTGTCTTGTCTTGTCTTTCTCTATCTCCCTTCCTTCCTTCCTTCCTTCCATAAATCAGGAAATTGGACTAGGGGGTATCCATTTTCTTTTCACTTCTGCTGAAAATGATAGCAGCTTTTTCTGATTACTTTTAATATCATAATAGAACTAGACAGAAAAAGTAAGATAAATACTCTACGTAACACAAGACTTATTTTAGATTCTTTTCTTGGAGTTTAAAACTTAATGAAGATTTTAAATGAAGTTTAAGACCAGAGAAGGAAGAGCAAGTTAAAACTATTACATTTATAATCAAGCATGAAAGCATAAACGAATTCTTATAATTAAACATGGTAGGTATAAGTAGTGTTTTATAAAAATATTTTTCCTTTATGTTAACAAAGTTAAGGTAATTCTAAAATCTCAATAGAGTCAATAGTAAGACAGGACAAAATAAAAATAAGACATCTTGTAATGTAATTATAGGTCATGGGTAAATATCAAAGTGAGAGAGAAATCTATATTTTGAAGATATTTAATTATACCAACAGATAACTTACCAAACAGATTCTTTGTGTGTGTAGTTGATATTTAAGTTTGCTAACCTATGATTGAGCAATTCTTACCAAAAGGTTATGAATTTCATCCTTTAAGTTTTAATTCTTAATTTAGCATGCTATAAAGTGAGGATAATTCTAATCCATTAAAATGAATTTTTGTTCCAACTCACTTTGGTTGGTTGAGACAAAAACATGCAATATTTTATATGAAAGCCTTTTTTAGACATCACTAGTTTTTAGAACTTTTCTATAAGATAGTTGGGAGAAATTTATTACAAATACCTCCCACAAATATGATATTTATCATAAATATCACAATATTTATCACATTTTTGAGTGAACGCAAAAACATTTGCACAAGCTGACAGCCAAGACTTTCCAGCTTAACTTATAAAGTATAAGTCAGAACAGAAATTCCATGTATTCACTCTCACGATCTAGTGTTTGCCTTCTAAACTTTGTCTTGTTGAGTTTAGCTATGTGGCAATTGGCATGATTTGCACTCTTTAAATTATAATATATGACAATTTAGGTAGCTATCTAAATTCTATTTTTTTTTATCTTCTAGCCCTCCTTCCCAATGGTGGAATGAAGGGGATGGGTAGTACTTAATATTATTAAGAGTTCTCATTTTAGAAACACAGGATCTGCCAAAAAAATTGACTCTGAAATTATTAAGAGTATGGTTTTAAGAGAGAGAGGGATACATTCACATCATATAATACTTGTATTTATGGAGATGAAACCAAATATCAGCTGTACTGTGCCTGTGGTATGGGACCATGGTACCTAAAACATTGAAAACACCCAGTAAAGATAATTCTTGTTACTTGCATTTACTCAGAAGGTAGAAAATTGTTGTTATTATTTTATAAATCATAATTTCCTTCAGTAGGATTTAAATTTTGGCTTAAATTATTTAAATGTGCTTTTAAAATATGCTTAAATTATTTAAATACGTTTTTTGACTTAAATTTTTTAAAAATCCTTCTTCCTTTTTCTTTTTTCTTTTTTTGAGACAGAGTCTCACTTCGTTGCCCTTGCTAGAGTGCTGTGGCATCAGAGCTTACAGTAACCTCAAACTCTTGGTCTTAAGCGATTCTTAGGTGCCTGCCATAATGCCCAGCTATTTTTTTTAGAGACACAGGTCTCGCTCTTGCTCAGGCTGGTCTAGAACTACTGGGCTCAGGCAATCCACCTGCCTCAGCCTCCCAGAGTGCTAGGATTACAAGCATGAGCCACTGTGCCTGGCCCTATTTCTCTTTTTAAGTAGTGAAGATTCATGAGATTTCATCTTTGTGAGGAAAAACACCAATTTTTGTTTTTGTTTATTTTTGTTATTTATTTATTTTTTGAGACAAAGTCTCACTCTATAAGCCCTGAGTAGAGCCCTATGGTGTTACAACTCACAGCAACCTCAAACTCTTGGGCTCAAGAGATCCTCTTGCCTCAGTGTTTTATTTTTAGTAGAGATGGGATCTCTCACTCTTGCTCAGGCTGGTCTTGAACTCCTGAGTTCAAATGATCCTCCTGCCTTGGTCTCCCAGAGTGCTAGGATTACAGGCGTGAGCCACCACACCCAGCAGAAAAAACCTTTGTGATTTTATTATTATATCCAAGGAGTCTAAGCTTTTGTATTAGAAAAAGTGTTTTTTTTTTTTTTAAATTTTAATGGCACAATTAACATCATTTAACTATTCAGTCTTGGTGGAAGTGTCCAAACTTTAGAACTTGCTGCTTGGTAGGGACCAACCAAAAAAAAAAATTATAATTCAAGTAAAACAGGTTGCAACTTTTATTAAGTTTTTAAAATATTGTGATCAAATAGGAAGCTCTAGTCTAAGGAACTAAATTGATGTATCATCTTGAATAACTATATTGGAGAAGTTTTGTTTTGTTTTATGTTGAAATGAAAATAAATTCCTATACCCCCCAAATATAAATGTTCTATTTATAATAATATATTAACCCAAAAGCAGAACTAAGTCACATCTTCCACTGACTGTCACTGTCTACAAACTCAATACCTATTTGTTGAGTTCATTTTATATCATTTCTTTGTAAAGGAATGTCTTTATTTCATAAATACTAGTCTTTAGTACCATGTTCAAATCATCATACAAGCTCTGGGAAGACACTTCATTGTTTTGTTTTTTTAAAACACATTTTATTTGAGGCTGAGGTGAGTGGATTGCCTGAGCTCACAGGTTCAAGACCAGCCTGAGCCAGTGTGAGACCCTGTCTCTAAAAATAGCCAGGTGTTGTGGTAGGCGCCTGTAGTTCTAATTACTCTGGAGGCTGAGGCAAGAGAATTCCTTAAACCCAAGAGTTTGAGGTTGCTGTGAGCTATAACACCACAGCATCTACTGAAGGTGACAAAGTGAGACTGTCTCAAAATAAATAAATAAATAAATAAATAAATAAATAAATTTTATTTGTCTTGTAACATAATTTGATTTGGTTGGTGGTTTTGTGTGTGTGTGTGTGTGTGTGTATGAGTATGTTACTGTCAGGAGGTGGCCTCTTTGGGCACATGACGTGGAAGCTGAGATCTAAAAATTGAGAAGGAATTAATTAGCCCAAGAAGAAGGAAAAGAGCAATTCAAGAGAAAAGCATGTGTAATGACCCCAAGGGAGGAAATACTTGGCATATTCAAGGTTATGGATGAAGGTCAGTAGTGTAGAAGTCTTTGACCAGGCCAACTCCTGAACCTGGCTGGTGGATGACAAGCTATTTGCCTGTGCTCTGAAAAGACATGATTTGGCTTCTGTGCGGTTCTGACTGGCTTTCAAGTACACAACCCTTCCTTTTCTAATTTGTACAGGCCCTAATTCACAACATCAGACTGGGGGATTTCTGCTTTTAAGGGACTGCTCATAAGAATCTGACAGGCATGTGTATCATAGCAGAACAATTTCGTCTCCCTTCTGGAAACTTCCACCACTGCTGCATCTTCTATTTGGCAGAATAGGAATGTGAGGCATGAAAAGTAAGTGAAAAGAACTATGAAGAGGACATCGATCCAGTTCTGGGCTTCCTTCCTTTTGCATAAAGAATTATAAAAATAACTTCTCTTCACGACTGCAGCTGAGCTTAAAGGCCTTTGATACTAAGTTCAGTTCTTTGCTGTCATCTAACATGTCAACAAGAAACCAGCAACAGTCTTAGACAGAGGCACAAATGACCTAGGGTCTGAACATATGTGTGAAATCAAACACTGAACTGTGGAAGTCCCACATGTCTCCAGTGGGAAGATAGAACTCTATTGTTGGGCATTTGTTGCCTTTACAATAAAGAATGCAACTTCCAGCCAAAACCTAGGGACTTTCACAGAAATTAGTCATAGATCATTGGATATGAATCCCAGAAAAAAGCTCAAAGATAATAAAATCACATCCCCTCATTTTATATATAGGCAGTCCCAAAGAGGTTAAATGACTTTCTATCTACAGATGGAGATAAAATGATTTGCCTAGGGCCACACGGCTTGTCAGAGATCAGATAGGTACAAAATCAAGTGTTGTAATTTCTAATTCAGTTACTTTTCCATAGCCTTACTGACCCCCAAATGACAAAGTTCTTACATCAACATTAAAAAGAAAAAAATATTGAAAACAAACAAAATGATTTATAAGAGTATATCTAACCTGAGGCACCTTATTAAAAATTTCTCATTGGGAATAACTGAAATGCAATTAATAAATAATAATTCCAGCTTTTTAATTATGAAAATACTGACCACAACACACTGACATATTTTCTCATAATATAGAGAATGGCATGTGTTCTGTGATCAGAGCTATACACTCCTCCTCCCTCAACCCATTCATCCTAGGCATCTTTCTCTTTCCCTTTAGAGGAAATAAAGTTCTGGCTTTGTTTATCCTACAGTGGATCTTAACCTCATACTGTTAATCCCAACTTCAACATAGATCAGAGATGTCATGAACTCTCAAAATAAAACACCACAGCTAAAAATTCAACGTAATTCAATTTCAAGAGAATTGGCTGGGTGGAAGTGTCTTAGCCTTATGGATCATCAGAAAAAAAGACTATGTCCTAGTCATATTTTTCATCCACCTATTGTCTTTAGAAATTGGTAAGTAGACTAGTCATTAGGTAAGTTAGGCAAATAAATTTGAAATTGAAATAGGATATCTTTGCTTTATTTAGCAATCCATCATTAGATTTATTTACATTATGTGGCCATTACATGTGCAGTTTTAGAGAAGGGACAGCTTCATTCACTTCCCAAATGGACATGGTGGGAAGATCTGCCCGTTTGTCTCTAAAAGCCTGGACAGTGTGTCTTGGGCACGGTAGAGCAGCTGAGTTGAGGACATTTGCTTCAATGCTTCAAAGTGAACTTTGACTCAGATTTTCTTCCTTCTGTTGCTTTTGTTTAGGGCAGATCATTTGAAGGAAGTAACATACACACCAGTAAAAATGCTCATGAACATAATATTAATTAAAATTTTGTACTATAGCATGGTAAATTTAGACTTTGGATAAATGCAAATATTCACATACCTCAGTGTCTTCAGTATATTTTATGCAAATTGCTGTTAAGAATAAAAATTCTAATTTCAAATGAAGAAAATTCATGACATGCATCTTGGGTTGCAGTTTAATCACTGTATACCCAGGAAGGTATCGACAGTTGTCCCATGGAAGCTATTAAAGTTGCTGTCCAAGGTTAAATGAAATTGCAGTTTATCAGAGTAGCATTGAGAAAATAAGGGAATCTGTTCATGGCTCTTGATTAATGCCAAGCGTGATCAACACAAGGGGGTTCATTAAGCTATACATCATGTGGGCAATTTAACATGTCATTGCTCCTGCTGTCTGCTTTGACTGTGCACAGCCCCAAGTTTCAAAGTTGTATCTCAGATGCCACTGAGCTCTACACAGAAGCGTCACCCGTTCCTTCTTTTGCTGTACATTTTCCATTATACGTACTTATTTTTTAAGACACTTGAAGCATTTTACATAAATTATTTAGTGTTTGGGGCAAAAAATGTATCTTGACTTTTTCATAGGTTCTCCCTACACTGCATAAAATAAAACTCATTAGAAACTCTTCCTCTTTTGAATTCTTCTTTTCCTTATTACAGAGGTCTTAAAATCTGACTGACATGGGAAAAAGTACAATCTTAACTCAAGCCAAGTTCATCTTTAATAACCTCATTTATTAATGCTCTCATTAAAATATGACTTTCATAATATATGTTTACAAAAAATGTTTCCTCAAAATTCTCTCTTCTGTAGTTTTCTCATTACTGTCTGCATATCCATTTTTAATGTCAATCAGGTTTGGGCATATATTAACTGCAAAACTGGGGCTGGCAGTAGATTATTTATAATTTTATCATGTATTGGAATGCCAGTTTAAAATAATTGTTATTGCAAACATTTCCATGTCATTTGGGAAATAAACCAGCCATGTTAATTGATGGAATGCTTGGTGTTTCTGTATTTCAGAGATTTATTTTTTAATGATCTTAATTTTTCTAGACATGATCAAGCCTTTAAAAGCCTAAGGCTATAATTTCGACTTCTAATTTTACTTTTTTTAAAAACTAATTTGCTTTAAAAATTTAAATTTGCATTTGACTATTGAATGGAATTTGACAACTTATTAAGGAAATAAAATATTTCCATGTAAAAGACTAAAGAGCTATAATTTATCATTTTATGTTGTTTATTTGTTATCTAATACCTGGAATTCAATACAATCACGCTTTATCACTCTCACTTAAAAGGAGACTCTCCCAGTCACGAAAGATTTATGAGACGCAATTTACTGGAGCCCAAGATCTCAGCTACAATATCAATGGTTGGAGCAAGGAGAACATAACAAGGAATATGACCACATTGTGTGCAACCTTAAAATCAAAATTTTGGCTGTAGGAATCTAGTGAGTAGTTTCCTTGTACTTCTTTTACAATACTGTGAATGCATATCAGTAATCTGGACAGATCCCTAAAACTTACTAAAATATCCCTGTATGACAATTGTATATTGATGACTATGGCTTATAATTTCCCAGTGTTTAGATTTATATGTCTAATGTCTTCTTAAATTGGAAGCTTTAAGAGTTCTTTTAAAAGTGGACTCCCGTACGATATTATAATGTTTTCAAGGATGAAAATAAAATAAATCCCAGGGAAATATTTCATAGGGTCTAAATATACATATGAAAGAAACTACCATCACTGATGTACAAAATATTCAGCTATGTTTGTTGAGGGTGGTAAACTTGTTGGCATCTACCATTCTTGGGAGAAGATTAGAATGCCATGTAAGAGCTGGTGAGACCAGGTGCCAGCTTTTAAAGGCACACTTGGATAATGGAATGCTATTTTAATTTCAGTCTTTTTTGTGTGTGGGTTGTGAATGCAGTGTCTACAATACCCTCAAAATAAACTGTCTGATTATTTAAATTGGGTGTTTGAAAATGTATTTTAATTAGGTCCAAGATCAAATTAGGATGGTGTCTACTGAATACCAAACATTTTAAAAAGTGATACAACATAAAGTCTTTTCTTCCCTGGTATGTAAAGTAGGAAGGATATAGTTCACTTGTCAGCTTTCAGTTACAACTCTTAGCCATTTATTCTAACTATATGAAGGGTCTCCTCTGAAAAATACTGTAAAAGTCATTCACATAGTCAAGGTCCTGTCCTTGAATACTTTTTTTTTTAATAAAAAGTACTATATTGTTTTCTGCCACCATTAATTACTAAGGATTTATTTACCAGACAATAATTAATTATACCTCTGGGAAACTCAAGAGTCAACATGAATCAAAGCAAGCTTGGTAAGGAACTTGGAAGTCTCACATAATTAAGCAGGGCACTGGAGACGAATTGTTTATAGAATGATTTTGCTGGAGCTAATTGACACTAATTATTTAATCTGATTTTCTTCCCAGTTATTCTTCTACAGAGTCACTGCTTTCTGCTAATGATGCACAGAAAACTATCAAGGTGTTCTGTGCCTCTCTTCATTGTGGCTACCCTATAGGAGGATGATATTGACATTGATAATTGATATTTTCCAGCATGCTACAAAGTGTCATAGGAAACAAACCGCAGAAGAAATCTACAAATTATTAATGGTAAAAATATACCATTATTTACCATTAATAATTTGTAGATATATATATAGCATATATATATCAGGCAATAACTTGTGTTTATAGCTATCACTTCCAGTTTTCACTCAGAATTAAATCTAACTTATTTAAAAAATGTATGCAATGAACTCCTTTCCACTTTATTTTTTATACATGAGGTGAGGTAAGGATGGTAGTATGCTTGAAAAGAAAAATAGCAACTTTGTGCAGCCGCCTAGGTAAAAAGAAATATTCCAGTGAAGCATAAGGTAAAACCTAGGGAAAAGATCACATGAAATTAACTATTCTCTGGGTAGGATCATGGTGATGGTTAAATAACAATTTGGGAAATATGCTAGTCAGTTAAAAAAATGCAATATTGATTATATTTTATGGTACCTAATAATTTTATGGTACCTAATATGGTATGTATTTTATGTATTTTATAGTGTCTCTAGTTTCTCCTGATGGGCTGCTCCATCTTCTATTGCCATTCTATGATTGGCAGAGATGGGTATTAATTTACTGGTGTGCTTTTCTTCTATTCATTAGCATCCAAATCTTTCATCGTATTCTATATTTTGTGCAAGATTCAGGCTCTAAGTATCCACCTGGCTCAGACATCAGGAACAAATAGAATCTCTGCCTCTTTCGTAGTACTATGAGGAAGAATTGTTTCACTTTGGATCTCTGTTTGCCAACTCACCTATGAACACACGCCTGTCCTTGGTGATGTCCGAAACTAGTCTGCACTCATGGTCCCTTTTCTAAATCGTTCTCTTCTCCCCTTTATTTTCTGTCTCTGCCATCAAAAGTTGCATGTTTTGCAATTTATCCTTCAATCTTCCATTCTCTATTTTCTGCAGGTAGAGGTAATTAAGAGTTCCATGATTGATTTTAAAGTGTTTAGTTCCCCACATCATTGCTGTTTCTGGATTTTATCAACATTTTGCTCACTATAAGAGTTTAGACATGAAAAGACATGTTCCAGAATATCATGAGATATACAAATGGCAGATCACAGAGGTCAGGATGGAAGGATGTTAACCAAGCCGGGTGGTAGAGGGGATCAGTTAAAACATCCTAGAAAGGAGAGGAGTCGTCTCCCAGGCTTGCCCCGGAGAATTTAATATGCATGATTAAATCTCACCCTAAGTTGAGTACCTAAATGAGCCAAAGAGATATAGTTGGTTCTCTTCTAAAAGACACTGAGTTACAGTAATTGCCCTTATTTTATACCAAACATTATTCTAAATGTTTAACTTGCTTAGATAAATTAATCTTCTCAACAATCACATGAAAACAAAATATTATGCAATTTTTTATTTGTCTCCATTTTACAGATGAGGAAGCTGAGGCACTGGAGTTAAATAACTTGTCCAAGATCATGTAACTGTTTAATAGTGGATAGGGATTAAGGTCAGGTAGTCTGGTCCCCGAACTGAGTCTCTAACCACAGCATCTGAGGGAGACTTGCTGGTACTTTTATTCCCTGTCTTTGGTCAGTGTAGTTCTCATTCCCGGTTTCTCATTAGAATCATTTCTGGGGAAGGTGGAAGGTGTTAAAAATAAAACGAGATCTCTGGAGAATGGGGAGCCTAGGGTGGGTATTTCTCAAAGGCTCACGTGTTGGTAAGTCCTGGGCCAGCCCCAGAAGTAGGAAGTGCTGTCCTCCTGCCCCCGCTCTGTGCCCACGTCCATGGTTTCTGAAGATTGCAAAGCACATCAGCGATTGTACAAGAAGCAGTTTCTCAGGCGCCACTTTTCAGGGTCATCTCACTAAGCCAAACCCTTCCAGGTTCCTGTATTTGTGAATAAATCAAAATTGGCATAAAGGTTATTTCAAGGCAGGTCCAGATCGGGGCTTCCTGAATGACAAGTCCAATTTACCTTTGGTCTGATTTTAACAACTTGGTGTTCCTAGAATCCCTGGGCTTTCTCATTTCTCCATTCCCTAGGACATCCTAAACTTTCCATGTGCATATGGATTTGCCAGTCTGTAGAGAAACTTTAGGATAAGACCTAAATTTACCTAGATAGGTAAATGGAGTTATACATAAATTTATAAATTTAAGTATACACTCATAACAATTTATTAATCATGAAGTGTTATTTAAAATACAAAACCACAAAACATTATCATATCTAATACGATTTTTAAAATCTCTTTCTCTCTCTTTTTTTTTTTTTAAATTAGAGACAGGGTCTTGCTCTGTCACCTAGGCCAGAATACAGTGGCCTGATCATAGCTCACTATAACTTCCAGCTCCTGGGCTCCAGCCATCTTCCTGCCTCAGCCTCCCAAGTAGCTGAGACTACAGGTCTGCACTACCATGCTCATATAATTTTCAAATTGTTTAGAGAGGCAAGTTCTCACTATGATGCCCAGGCTGGTCTCGAAATCCCACCCTCAAGTGATCCTTCCACCTTGGTCTTCCAAAGTGTTGAAATTACAGTAAAAGCCATAAAATTCTTTATTAAAATGTTGTCAAATTGTATCAAAAATGTCTTAGAATTGATTTGGTAGAATGAGTATCCAAATAAGATTTATCCATTGTATTTCATCAGTGTGACTCTGATGTCTCTTGGTGTGTAGTAAGTAGCTCCCTCCCCCAAGCATGCTGTTTATTTGTTTGAAACTAGGGAGCCATTTCTTGTATAGAATTACCTACATCTTAGATTTGGCTGATTGTACTCTACTTTAGCACACTCGCTATTCACTGTGTCTCCTGTACATTGTTTATGAGATCTAGGCCCTTGATTAGTATGGATTTTGATATTTTTGCAAGCATACTCTGTGTGTCTGCTTCCTCCTGCATCCCAGCAGGAGGCACACCACAATGCCTGGGTGCCCTGCTTTTAGTGAACAATAAGATTGATCAGTGGGTTCAAGTGTTGTCACTCTGAAACCCCATTGCAAAGGTCTCCATCAAGCTTCTACCTAATGTTGTCATCGATGCAGTTGCAAGATCAATTATGTCATTAGGGATTGCAAAATGGTGATGTTTGGATCCAAACATTCCTTCTGAATTAGGCAGATTTCTTCTATAATAAACACTTATTCGGGACCTATTTAATTAATCTGAGTCAGTTGGTTCTGAAAATGTGGTAAAATGCTTGGTTACCTGCCTACCAGTTTTTAGAGTAACACGTATAATGTCCTTTAAAGGTAACTCAGTTTTTTTGGTGGCATTTAAATGCACAGCTTTCAGTATATTGCAGTAGTCATTTTTCTGATATGCACATTGTCCCATTTTGAGCTGGGAGAGCCCTTCAAGTTGACTACTATCTCCTTTTGACATAACTCAAGTAGACTTTGATAGCACTCTTGCTTTTGGGCACAAGAAGATGTCTTAGATACATTCTGTGTAATTTTTGCTCCAGCCCAGGAATTGGCCTTGGTCCCTTGGTAGTGGGAAGTGGCAATTATAGATCACAGTTTGGGCCTTAGAGGTGCTCATTGCTGCTGGGTTGCCCTTTGTTCTACATATTTTCAATTGGCAGGTGTGGTTTGTTTTTAAAAAAGAGAAATTGTGAATGTGCACTATTCCCAATCCAAATATAAAATTGCGATTTTCAACATATTTTTTCAATATTTGTGTTCTTTTCTTGTAATTGAAAATTGAATTTCCCGGTAACATTGTCATAGTCCATAATCACTTATTTGCTTTATCCTTTTTCTCTCTTTCTCCATGTGTATATAAATATATAGTATTTTTACTAATGGTTCTTAATAAGTAGTTTTTAAATTGAGTGTAGTTTAATATTTTATTGTGATTCCTTTTGTCTTTTTGAACTATATAGTCAATTACTTGCCTTTAAGTTATTTGGAATAATATGTCTATATTATCGTATAGCTAGGTTCATTTGCTTCAGTGTGTTTTCAATTTCCCTTTTTGTTTTCAAGACACAGTCTCCTTCTATTGCCGCTAAAGTGCCATGGTGTCAGCCTAGTTCACAGCAACCTCAGACTCCTGGGTTCAAGCAATCCTCCTACCTCAATCTCCTGAGTAACTGGGACCACAGGAGCCCACCACAACACCCAGCTAATTTTTCTATTTTTAGTAGAGATAGGGTCTTGCTCTTGCTCAGGCTGGTCTTGAACTTGAGCTGAAGGAGTCCTTCCACCTCAGCCTCCCAGAGTGCTAGGGCCTTAGAGGTGCTCATTGCTGCTGGGTTGCGCTTTGCATGTCCAGCCATGTTTTCAATTTTATTTATGTATTTATTTATTTATTTTTAATTTTTATTAAATCATAATTGTGTACATTGGTGCAATCATGGGGCACAATGTGCTGACTTTATATACAATCTGAAATATTTTCATTGAACTATTTAACATAGCCTTCATGGTCTTTTAATCACTATATAAAGACATTTATATTCTACATTTAGTAATTTTCACTTGTACCCTTGTAAGATGCACCGTAAGTGTGATCCCACCAATTACCCTCCCTCCACCCATCCTCCCCCCTCCCCTCCCCTGCCCCTTTCCCCATTTCTTGTGCTATAACTGGGTTTTAGCCTTCATATGAAAGCTACAGATTAGCTTCATAGTAGGGCTGAGTACATTGGATACTTTTTCTTCCATTCTTGAGATTACTTTGCTAAGAAGAATATGTTCCAGCTCCATCCATGTAAACACAAAAGAGGTAAAGTCTCCATCTTTCTTTAAGGCTGCATAGTATTCCATGGTATACATGTACCACAATTTATTAATCCATTCGTGGGTTGATGGGCACTTGG
>CAUYRH010127751.1:0-26780 GCA_963574655.1 Perodicticus potto | reverse complement strand
GGTCGGGGTCGGGGGCGGGGCGGGGGGCGGGTCCCGGGTCCGGGCGCGGGTCCGGGGTCAGGGGCGCGGGGCGGGGCTGGGCGGGGGTCCGGGGTCGGGGTCGGGGTCGGGGGCGGGGCGGGGCGCGGGTCCGGGGTCGGGGGCGCGGGGCGGGGGCGCGGGTCCGGGGTCGGGGGCGGGGCGCGGGTCCGGGGTCGGGGGCGGGGCGCGGGTCCGGGGTCGGGGGCGCGGGGCGCGGGTCCGGGGTCGGGGGGGCGGGGCGCCCTCCGCCGCCGAGCCTGGGGGCCTCGGACCCGCCGGGACGCGCCCTGCCCCCTCCCGTCCCCCGCGCCGCCCCTCCCCCTGCTCCCCACCGCCCCCTCCCGCGGCCGACCCGAACCCTTCACTCTGGCTCTGCAGCCCGCCCCGGCCGGGGTGGGGTCGGGGGGTCGCGGCGGCCGAACTGGGGCCTGCGGCGCGGCCCGTCACCTGTTTCCCGCCCGGGGCCTCCCCTCCGCCGGTGTCCCCACCTGCCCGCCCCCGACCCACCGTCTTCCTACCTTCCGTCCCCACGCCCGGGTCCCCGCCTGGCGCCCCCCGCCCCTCCGGCCCCCGCCGACCCGGAGCGTGGGGCTCGGGGCAGCCGCGGGCGGGGACCCGGGCCGCGAGGTCGGCCGGACCCGCCGCTCCCGCCCGTCTGCCGGTGGAAAGGCGGGCGTGATTGGAAATTTCTGTCCTGGCTGCAGCCTGTTTGTTTTTCTAATGGTGTCTTTTAACTGTGGGTTAAATAGATCTTTGTCGCTCCCTGGGAGCATGTGACTGCTGGTGTTGTGCTCCAGTAGGTCCGAAACTTGGAGGTTGCCAACTTCGACTGTAAAGTCAGTATCAGGAAAGTTGTGCTGGTTGTGAATCTACTGATAATACAGGCCCGGAATTCCGCTGCGGTGGGGGCGGAGTGTGTGTGCTCCACCTTGCGGGGGGTGCCGTCGGGTCGGAGGACAGGCGCCCCACCCCCAGCGAGGCCGGTCAAAGTGTGCCGGTCACCGCGGCGCCGGCCGGGGCTCGCTGCCGGGGTAGGAGGGAGGCACGCTCGCTCTTGGCCTACTCCAAAGCTGCTGAGCGTTCTCAACAGTTTTTAAACAAATGTTTTGAGCCGCAGCCCATTAGGACTGCAGCGACTCTGTGGGAGAATAGATGACGGGGGAATTCAGGGGAAGACTGTAAATCGCTCTGGAGCACTGTGTTCAGAGTTGTGTTTCATTCATTCATTCATAAGTCTTAGTAGCCGTACAGACTTAAACGCAACGAAATATGCTTTACACACTATTTGTGCCTGTTTGGGAAATCATTCTAGTTTCTCGTAATAGGTGATTCGAAGTTAATAATATTTGCTAAATACGAGCTCTTAGGCACCAAAACATGTTTGGCGAATTTGAACACTTCTTATGAAAATTGACTCCCTTGTTTTAGCATTCAATCCCAATTTATACTTTTGAGTAAATTTTCGCCTTTTAGACTTAACGATTTTGCCATTGGTGGGAAGAATGCCATTTCTTGTGTCTCCATGCAGACCTGTGACCACACTTGACAGGGCAGAGCCCTTGGTCTCATTTGGGCCAGATTGCCCGTCTGAACACTGATGGTTTGTTAACTTACTCATGACTCACAATTCGTCTTCTGTAATGATTTTAGTACTTAGGGTCTAGTAAGCAAATTAATACAATGCAGTTAAGTGTTGATTTGTAGGTTTTTAAGTACATCTTTAAAAGGTGACATGTAATAAGTTAGTTTCAGGATTATATTATTTTTCAGAATGAGCTCATTTTTCATCACAAGATAAAATTTGGATGTAAAATGTTATCTTGATACATAGTAGTTTTATTTTTGTTTGAACAGGTTTATTTTTAATTGTTTTTTGAGAGATTTCTAAAGTTTGGTTGAGGAAAGGAATCTTCCTTTTAGTTATAGAGAATTCATTTTACTTTCTAGGCTTTTAAATTGACTTGGCATTTTTTTAAAGGTCTCAAATCAGAAGCAGATTATAGTTCATTTAATTCTACCTTAAGCACTCAGTTGAAGCCTTTTCTCTATTTTGTTAATTATATGAATAGTTACTAAAGTAAAATTAACCCATCATTTGGAAATCTATTTTTTTCAGTTATCCTGGAGGTGAAAATTTGCTGTGTATGTGTATTAAAGCAAAGAGAATTGAAGCACTTTAAAGAAATCATTTATATGTCACTTATGACTGAACATTTCTACTTTTAAAAATGATTTGTCAGAATTGTGTTACAAAGTCTTTCATAATGAAATGATGAAACATTTTCTAAAATGTTTGTTATTTTCTTTAGCCTTTCCATTATCTAGTGGCTAGCTCATACTTTCTATGTAATTTACTAGAGAACCTTTGTATACTACTAAGTTTATCCTGTTAAGCTTTACATTTAACATACTACGTCTTTCATTATGATACAGGTAAATTTACTTAATACTAAAATAATTTTCTAAACCAATATTTCAAGGCCAACAGTTTCAATTTGCTTTAAGCTTTGTCTGAAAAATTATTACCATCTAATGATTATTTTTACTCTGTTTGGCTGTCATAAACCATATTTGTGGTTTTCTGCAAGAATATGTTATATTGACTCTTATTAGATGTTTAATAAACGTTGAACAAATTCACTACGGAAGTTGATTTGTAGGAATAAGATTTAAGTCTTATTTATTTGGGTGATCATTTTAGGTGTGTGTATGAGAGTTTAGTCATTTTTTTTCTTTTGTTTGCTTTTTTGTTTTGTACAGTCAGTAGCTGTTTTCAAATTTTACAACTCCATTAATTGGCTGTGATTGGTGGTTTTAGGCAGCTTTGATAACCACTGATAATTCTGTTGTTTCTATGTTTAGGAAAGTGATAAATTTACTTCTTTGGATTACGTCCACTTTTAAGAAAATTGGAGTATGTTTTAAAATTAACCTGGTTAAATTTGCTTTTTCCTTCATACTAACATTTGTGTATAAGAGGATGGCTTCCAGAAAGTAAGTTATCATTGAGTATTTTTTCAGCCCCTTCTTCACTTAGATCCTACTTTCTTTTGGAATTTGTAAAATGAGAGTTGAGGATCTAAACCTAATGTAGATATTTTATCATCAGGAAATTGATGTTGAGCTGGATTAGTGTCTTGATACTATGGAAAGCTGTGACTCATAAAAGCTTCATAAAGATTTTTAGGCTTTTCTTGCCTTATTTTTCATGTTAAGTTTTGGTTTTTTTTTTGTAATTGTTTATAATGGCAAAGTGCTTCCTGCTAATTTTCCCTTCCCATTCCATCTCTTCATAGAGGGCTTCTCTAGTTATGCAGAGAAATCCCTTTTGGTTTTAACTTACCACCATCCGTCATTATGGCCATTAGTTTGTCTGTTTCCCTCCTTCATTACAAAGGCAGGGATTTAGAGTTTTGTCCATTAAAAATTATTGCCTGTCACATAGTGTTTAATAAATGTTTTGTAGAAATAATATCAAATATGACCTTTTTGTGTATTTTTACTTCTTACGAAACATGAGATATATGCTTTTTGAAAATTTAGTGAAAATTATCTGGTAGGCTAATAAAGATTTCTTCTCTCAGTTTTGTATGAAGGTTAAACTTAAAACTATGCTAGGTTATTGACCATTTAGCTTTACAGAATGTTTCTTAAAGTCATGTATTTATTGAGTTCATTGCCTTTTCTTTGCCCTGATGGAAAAAACCCAGAATTTGTGTAGACACCTACACATGCTTTATTATATGTGAATATGTTACATCTTAGTACTCTGATTAATCTTCACAAAGTAATGTGGTGATTCATATTACCCAAAGATGTGTGTGAAAAATAACTTCTAGTTTTTCAGCAGAGGTGGAGTAGGAAGTCTTCAGGTGAAGTAATAATAGTTGCATAACTTCTTATTACAGCTTAATCTATATTCGAGACTGATATTTAGTTTGTATGCTTTATCATACAATTTAACTATATTTGGAAAAATTTATGGTTATGACATTGAGAATTTAATTGAGCAATTGTAGTATTTGAAGATGTTGGTTATTCTGGTAGCATAGATTAATTTTGTTTCTAAACCGTTTTACCAGACTTGAACTTTGTTACAATGTCAGATGCTAATAAATAGTATAGCAATTATTTTGATATAAATGTATTTTTCTTTATTATAAAGTGATTAGATATAACAGTAGCCATACTGAACATAGAAATATGACTCCTTAATTGAAAATTATTTTCAGGTTAGGTAGAACTTTGATTTTTTTGTTTAAAAGTTTGCTATTTCAGTCAGTTCCTTGGCTGATTCTTTGTGGGATGTACTCATTGATCTTGAAGTTGCTTAGTATAGAGAAAAATGTATTTGCATCTTTACCTATAAGTTAGATAGATATAAAGCTGTGTGCTGAACCCCACAGGCTGTACCACTTCTGGGCATGTCCAGGTTGACAGCACTGACCTGTTGACAGGCCTGAAAATCCCCTGGTGGACTTTCAGTTGGTGTCTCCACACGTATGAGCTCACAGCAGGTGTGTGCATGTTGTCATAGTTGGACCATTTTTATTCATGAGCTGAAGATTTTACTTAAATTTCTGGTTGCTCGTAAATGGACTAAAGGAGGCTGAGAGGTGGTGGCCAGGGAGATGTTTATTTGCCTGTCTCATATTGTCTGTTGAGGTTTTATTCTAGCAGCAATAAAAACATAAAATTGACTAATAATTTTGACTTACGTCAAAGATAATATTATAATTTAATTTAGAAAGTGAGCGGACTTAATATAGTGAAAATAAGCACATAGAGAGGTTCATAATTAAAGCAGAGTATTTTCTCAATATATGTTTTTCCAAAAATTAAGGGTAAATTCAAGTCCTACTTGCAAATTTACAAATATGTGTCATGAATGAAATTATTTACAGGAACCGAAATGGAATTATTTACTATGGCTGGAAAATAGCCAAAATTTTTGTACTTTTACTTAAAAGAAATATAATGTTAAAATGGTGTGGTTTACAGAAATGTGAGATTTTGTTGTATTTGGCAGTGCTGTTTTGTTTAGACGGAATGTACAGAATATGCTTTACCTTGTAAATGTCACAGGGTTATAGTTAGAATGACCCTGTGCAACACTTTGTGAGTGAAAGTAGCTCCGTGAGTGATTATGTCAGGACAATGGGTATAAACCAGAACCATCTCCATTGACAGTAGGTGCACTAGGAACGCTGTTTCTTCAGTTTCTGTAGTTTGAAACTTCCTAAAGTTTACTAGTTCCTGGTTGACTTAAACAAGATCATCTTCTCAGAATATTCAGACGTTTTTCTTTGTGTTTTTAGAACTGTCTCACTTTTTGGTGGAGTGGAAGCAGAGAGGACCTATTACTGTTGAGCCTAGCTCTGTCTACCTCCGCCATAGTCTGCAGTACACATAGGGTGATGGGTTTTTCCAAATTAGGAAGTTGTGTCTCCCTTCCTAAAACACCACCTGAAAGTTTTTTTGATTTTCAAAGTAGAACAGAGGTTGACCCCAAATATGATACACTAAAAATGCTTATTTGTTGTTGTTGTTTGGAGGTATTTTATTGCTTAAGGGTAGTCCAGTTGGCTGTTGTATTCAGAATCCTAGCTCATAGTTTTCTTTTGCTCGATTGCATAAATGTTCTGTTAAAGGAAGTTCAAGCAAATTCTGTTTTTTGCAAACTTAAACCTTTCATTCCTTCCACGTATATACCTTTCTTTTATCCTTATTTGCTCATAGTGGTACTTTCCATGGTAACCCATTTATTATTTCTATTTCTTGATTTTCACAGGAGGACCAACAAAAGGTTTGTTTTATGATATTCTGTGCTGCTGTTGTCAGCTTTTGATTCTAAAACTTGAGATTGCCATTTTCTATGCTTATTGCTTTGACTTTGCTTCCATATGTTTAGTAGAGAAAATAAAGTGGGAATATCAATATGACCACTTTTGAGACACCATCCCATATTTAAAAGCCATTGTATTTTTAAATTTCATAACTTTTTAGAGACATGCTTTGTATAAAATTTATATATTTGGAAGCTATCTTTCAAATAGGTTATTTTTAGATGGATATTGACATTATTATCTGAATAAACTGAATTCTTCAGATTCCTGGGTGCTTGTACAATATGCCATGATTTTATATAAGCTATAAAGAACATTTCTTCATTATAATATATTATGATTTTACATGACTTCTTAGGTTACACTGCATAAAACTTTTTATATAATTTTTTTGCCAAAAACATAATTATTTTTAAGAGACTTTGGTAATGAAAATAATCAGTCACACCAAGGTTCTAGCTTGAGCTTAAATATTTTCATTTCTGCCAGTATTCTTTAGGAGATTATTTTAAATACTTTTCATGTTCTGTTACACTAAAATCCATTTGTCTGTCTTGCTCTTTGAATGGGTCTTTTACCCATGCATGATTTTGTTCTATCATGCATTGATTACTGGAGAATATTGTTTGACATATACATGCAGATCTACCAAATGTTGACCAATTTCCTCAATTATAAAATGTTAACATGTGTTAATGTCACCACTGACTTGCCAAAATCCTAAGTACTCTCAGTCTTACAGTTGTGGGTACAATTTTTCAGAAAATTTAATTTTCATTTTAAAGCTCAAACTTTATTACCGGGTCACCCTCATAAAAGACAGGATTCGAAGGGACGCACTTGCTTTATTCATTTTTGAGAAAATGTCTACCAAATATCCAAGACTGAATAATCACAGCTTGTCAGTCGTTCTTTTAAGTAAAAAAGGTATTCTGTGAAAAATGTGGCTAATTGAATTCACACTTTAAACAATTGCTCAGATAAGCTTTTCTGAGACATTTGTCAAACTTCAATATGAAGTAGCAGTAGAAGGGTTTTGTGTATACTTCCCATTTTGGTGCATAATTGAACAAACGTGTATTCAAGAGTCAAGGCTCAAGAAAACCAATGTATTATTTTTTGTTTCGTCAAAGACATTCTTAAGTAAAACTGGCATTTAAAAAAATGAGTGCATAGAAGTGAAAAATAGATTTTGCGCACACTGCGTGTTGATGTTGCTGCCTCGGTTTCTGCAGATGTGCCTGCCATCGGCTTTATCATCATTTGTTTTGACCATTCGTGAAAATGGCAGCAAGGGAGAAAGGCTTATGCTGTCTAAATAGTTTTGACTTTATGAATGACCTAGAAGGGACTTAAGGAACACCAAGCATTTGTAGACTGTGGTTTATGAGTTGCTGCTCCAGAATATTTAGTGATGGGGTTTTTTGAAAAATACGTATTCTAAGTAGATATTAAATATTCATGGTATTTTCCAAGTAAGGCTATCACATAAACAGATGTAATATTTAAAATGTGAACAGTACTCACTTATGATGGAAGGGTATATTTCAGCATATATTTATTTTATGCATTATGTATTTGTTTTCTGTATTTAGAAATGCCTTATTTTAGTTTGTGGTTGTCATTGATAAGATGAAAACATCTGCATTTTTGTTATTCAGGAATACTGGCCACAGCATAGCTAAAGTAATGACCATTGTTTTATTGCTCTAATTTGCTCACGGTGTGATTTACGCCACTCCTCCTCAGGAGGCTTTTTCTAGTTCTATCCATAGGTTTTCTCTGTTTCAGAGAACAGTGAGTTCTGATGTTTTCCACCTAATGTGGAGTTACTCTAATTAATGCTTTAGGTTTTCTGGCACACTTGTCTGCCCTTTAATCCCAAGTATAAATTCTTGAGTTATGCCAACCACTGGCTGTAGAAGGATGTCTTTTCTTTTTGCTTTGTTTACTTGTATTTTCTTTTAGCTTTTTTTCCTGAGAGATAGCCACACAAACACAGATAGTATTTATGTTTTAAAACCCATCATGCACATATAATGTTAATACTTCAAAATGATAAATGAATATCTTTAAAAAATACATGTGATAAAAACAAAATATTGGAGTCCTGAATTTAAAGATTAGCAGCACTTAAGGTTAATGTATTTCTACTCAGTGGCACCTTGTTTTGAACCAAACATATTGTAGAGTTATAACTGATGGGTGTAAATTCATTTTGAATTTTGGGGTGATCAATTTATTAAAGATAACATTACTAAGCTATTTTGATGGAACTCTACTCTTAACCATTTAGTGAAGCATGCTTATTAGTAAGCATATTGTTTTATCAGGGTAATGTAAAACAGATAAAAAAAATCTTAATTCTTAAATATGTGAATTTGTAATGATTTTTTTGTAGATCTGTTAAGCTTTTGCTTACTCAAGAGGAGGAGTTTGCCAGGAGTACCATGGACAGTGTTTTTACTGCAATCAAGGTTTAGAACCTTGAATATTTAAAAATGTGTTTTTATTTCAAGTTTGGTGACTGTGGCCTTTTTGAGTTCATGGTCGAGTTAATGTGGTTTTTATGCCAAACTTGCTGATTTCAGTTAAAAAAATTTTTTTGTTACCTTCATGAAATTGTTATTTTGGGGAACATCAAAGACAGTGAAATTAAGACTAGTAAATTAGGAAAGATGTTAAAAACTATTTAATGATGTTATTTTATGGCCAATTTTTAAAGTATATTCTTTAAAATGTGGTTAGACATGAATTATCTTCACTGTAATAAAATTATACATTTATAAAAATTTGTTTTTTCTATTATAAACTTAATATGCTTATTTTAGAACATTTGAAAAATACTGACAAGCAGAAATAGAAGTAACAAATTCCCATGTGTTCTGCCATCTGAAGAAATTTGTTATTGTCTTCCGGGCTTTTTTTTGTTGTTGTTGAGACAGAGCCTCAAGTTGTCACCCTGGATAGAGTGCTGTGGCATCACAGCTCACAGCAACCTCCAATTTCTGGGCTCAAGCGAGTCTCTTGCCTCCTCCTCCCAAGTAGCTGGGCCTACAGGTGCCCGCCACAACGCCCTGCTATTTTTTGGTTGTAGCCCTTGTTGTTTGGTGGGCCCGGGCTGGATTCGAATCCGCCAGCTCAGGTGTACATGGCTGGCACCTTAGCCCGTTGAGCCACAGGTGCCGAGCAAGGCTTTTTTTTCTTTTCTTTTCTTTTTTCTTTTTAAATATGTCCTTATTTGGGGGGAAAAAGAGTATTTGTGTATATGTTTAGTTGTATCTGGATACTAACTGCATTTTCAGTACTGAATCATGTTTCTTAACCTGTTATGTATCTGTCAGGAATCTAAAAAGCTACCTAGGTTATTCTGATAGTAATCATAATATTTCACGTTTAATGAATGCCTATAATACACCTGACGTTTGTGTAAATGCATAGCATCTATTTTTCAGTTCTTGTAGCAATCCTTGGAGGCAGACACTTTTGTTATATCCTTTTTTTTTTTGAGACAGAGTCTCACTTTGTCCCTCTCCCTATAGTGCTGTAGCATCACAGCTCACAGCAACTTCAAACTCCTGGGCTTAAGCTATTCTCTTGCCTCGGCCTCACAAGTAGCAGGGACTGCAGGCGCCTGCCACAGTGGCTGGCTATTTTTTTAGAGATGAGGTCTCGCTCTGGCTCAGGCTGGTTTCGAACTCATGAGCTCTGATAATCCACCCACCTTGGCCTTCCAGAGTGCTGGGATTATAGGCATGAGCCACTGTGCCTGGCCTCTTATTTCCATTTTTAGATGAAGAATCCAAGGCATGGGGAGATTAAATAAATGCAAGAGAATGCACCTTATAAGCCATTGTATGAGGGTTTTTAACTCATGTAGTCTGACTGTAGACCCTTCTCTTAAGCACTATGTTAGTAAAATCCAAAAATTTAAGATTACTGAATGAAAACAATATTTAGAAGTCTTATAGGAAAATAATGTATAAGTAGGAAATTTAGAACTTAATTTTCAGGAAGAACCACAGGCATGATGATGTATTAAAACATCTCTTTTGGTTTATTTACATCCGATACTATGCACATATATATGTATATTTCATTCACAGAGAGAGTGTATTGATTTGCGGGGGGAGGTCTTTCTCTGTCACCCAGGCTGGAGTGTAGTGGTGTAATCATAGCTTACTATACCTCAAATTCTTGGGCTTCCAAAGTGTTAGAATTGTAGGTGTGAGCTATTGTGCCTGACCTATACTGATTTTTACTTTTTTAAATTTTGTTTTATTTTGATTCTTTTGTATTTCAGAATGTTGGGATACAGATGTTTTGTTTATATACTTTGTACAGATTGAGTAAAAGTTAAAAACATTCATGGTTTTGATTTGCAATGATTTGCATTTTTCTAATAGTTAGAGATGTTAAACTTTTTTTTTTTTTTTAGTTTATTGGCCATTACTGTATCTTCATTTGAAGTTTCTGTTCATGTCTTTTGCCCAGTTTGTAATGGGGTTGTTTGATTGTTTCTTGCTGATTTGCTTGAGTTCTTTTTAGATTCTGGTTATTTTCTCCCATTCTGTGTGTTATTTGCTCTTTTTGTGGGTCCTATACAGAAGCTCTTTAATTTGATCAGGTCTTGTTTATTTTTGTTGTTGCTGAGATTGCATTTGGGGTTTTCTTCATGAATTCTTTTCCTAGGCCAATATCTGTAAGAGTCTCTTCAACATTTTCTTTTAGGATTCTTACGGTTTCCTGCCTTAGGTTTAAGTCTTTTATTCATTGTGAGTTAATTTTTGTGAATGGTGAGAGGTGCGATCCTGTCTTTTACATGTGGCTGGCTGTCCAGTTTTCCCAGCACCATTAAGTGAACAGGGATTCTTTTTTGCAGTATATGTTTTTATCTATTTTGTCAAAAATCAGATGGGAATACAAAGCTGATTTCGTCTTTCTGATCCTAAGTCTGTGTCTCTGTTTTTATGTCAGTACCATGCTGATTTGGTTACCATAGCCTTGTAGTATAGCTTGAATTCTCTTAAGGTGATACCTCCTGCTTTGTTCTTATTATGTAAAATTGTCTTGTCTATTTGAGTCTTTTCTGATTCCATATGAAGTGTAGAATTACTTTTTCTAGATCTGCAAAAAATGGCATTGGTAGTTTAATGTGAATTGCATTAAATCTTTGGGTAGTATAGCCATTTGAACAATGTTAATTCTGCCAGTGCATGAGCATGGTATTTTTCCATTTGTTTGTATCCTCTGCAGTTCTTTCCTCAGTGTTTCATAATTCTCCTGAGAGGTCTTTCACCTTTTTTGTTGAGTATATTCCTTGGTATGTTATTTTCTTTGTTGCTACTGATTTTTACTTTTTAAAAAGTACCTTGACCTTTTAAAGCCTTCTTGTAATTTTAGCTTTGAGTATATAGATTTTGAGTAATAGATCTATTTGAGTAATAGATCTTTGAATAATAGATTCTGTATTTTGTAGCCAGTGTGGTACATGCCTTATTTCATTTTCTAACTACAGGTATATGCAAACTGTGGTGCTACCTCATCTTCTGCATAGCAACCAGAAATTTGAGTATGAGTGAAGAGTATGAGGAAATCTTGCTGGATTCTTAATGGCCCTCTTATGCCTTTAGGAAACAAAGGAAGACGAGACCTCCCCAAGATTTAGACCCTTTTCTGACAGCCTCAGCTGTGATTCTGAGTTTTATAGTCTGTCTGTGCTGCCTCCTTAGTCCCCTCTCTTACTGTGGCGAGTCAGCGCTATCCTTCTGGATTTTGCTCTGGATATCAACCCCAGCCCTTTCCTGTTCTGTGTTTAAAATTAAACAACAAACAAAACTTGTTCATGCTATGATTTTTGGAGAGCTGATTCTCCTTACTGCTAGGGCTTACTTAATTTCATCAAGTTTTATTTATGTGTTAACTAAAAGTTTTCCCCAGGTAACATTTGAATTTTTTTTTTTGAGACAGTCTCATTATGTCGCCCTCGGTAGAGTGCCATAGCATTACAGCTCACAGCAACCTCAAACTCTTGGGCTTAAGCGATTCTCTTGCCTCAGCCTCCTGAGTAACTGGGACTATAGGTGCTTGCCACAACGCATGGCTATTTTTTAGTTGCAGTTGTCATTGTTGTTTTGCAGGCCTGGGCCAGGCTTGAACCCGCCAGCTTGAGTGTATGTGGCTGGCACCCTACCCACTGAGCTATGGGCACCGAGCCAACATTTGAATTTTAACAATCTTCTAGAGATAATTCCTTGATTATTACTTGTCAAGTTTCTTAACGTTTATTGACCAAATATTCATCATTCTCAAATAAGAAAGGGGAAATTTCTGACAAAGTGGCTTGTTTAGGGCCAGCCTAATGGATCTTAAATTCTACATACTCACTTTCCCAATGATAAGCCGTTGTTTTATCTTCTTGTAAGAAACAGTAAAACTTGCTGAGTAGCCCTGGAGGAAGCTTTTAGGTAGAAAGTTAAGTATAGTTTTCTTTTATGAATCAGGGACTCTCTCTAAATACTTAATTTTAAGAACCATATGTCAGTATACCTAATTTTGTGATAAGAAAACACTAAATGTCCTCTACTAATGTTACAGGATGTAACATAGGTGTACGTAATTTCCAGCTTTCATTCATTATTTTTTTATGTGTATTAATTTAATACACCACTTGCCTCTAGATCAGTGGTTCTCATCCTTTTGGTGCAACCCTTTAATACAGTTCTGTGGGTCGTGACCCACAGGTTGAGAACCGCTGCTCTAGATTCTTGTTGTTCATATTCTTTCTTGAAAGAAATATAATTTAATCCCGAGCAGTCGGGGTTTTATTTTTATTTTTATTTTTTAACTAAGTAGCATCTAAATGACCAGGTATTTCTTAACTTGTAATTTGCACAGCTTCTGATGTTTCAGGAATGTTAACATTTTATTCATGGTAATGACTTTTAAACATTTTATCTTTAGTATAACATTACAAATGCACATGATTGGCATTGCCAGCTTGATTTTTGAGAATCATTGCAGATTTAATTGTGTAATGGTAAATGGATGCTCATGAGTAGCAGACATTTTGAGATTAGTCTTGGCCTGTATTATGAGCTGAGTAGGATGAGAAATTATACTGTTGTTTGTTTTCATAAGTTTAACCCTGTTAATAACTATGGACATTTAAACATTTTCCTTCGATTATGGGGATTTATCTTAGGTAAATGCAGTATTTATTCATTCAGACTAATATTTATTTATTTTATTATTATTTTTCTTTTAGAGACAGAGTCTCACTTTGTCGCCCCCGGTAGAGCGCTGTGGCATCACAGCTCACAGCAACCTTCAGCTCTTGGGCTTAGGTGATTTTTTTGCCTCAGTCTCCCCAGTAGCTGGGACTACATTTGCCCGCCACAACGCCCAGCTATTTTTTGTTGCAGTTTGGCCGGGGCTGGGTTTGAACCCGCCACCCTCCGTATATGGGGCCGGCGCCCTACTCACTGAGCCACAGGCACTGCCCAGACTAATATTTATTGAAAGCCGTATTTATGATGTGTCAGGCTTTGTCAGGGACTGGGCTTGCAGAGATGAAGGAATGGAATAGTCTGTGATTTCATGGAAGAAAGTGAAACAGACTTGTCGTAAAGCATCAGAAGCTGTGCAGATAACAAATAAGGACCTTCTGTGCCTTAAGAGGAGTGCCAGCTGACACTGACTGTATTCTGGGGCTTGAGGTTGACTCCTGGCCCTCCCACTCAGAACATATCCTTCTCTGTCTCCAACTCCATGTTCACTCACCTGTGTGTATGGATCTTGGTACTAAGAGAGTGTGCAGTACTCACTTGTCACTTGGTCCTTTTCTCAGATAGTCTCATTTCAGTATGAAGATAAAACTGGGAAGAAGATGTCAGCAATATGGTTAAATGCTCTGTTTAGGTGGTTGGTGTAAGGGACATGTTTATAGACTGGAGCCTTTAGATGAGAAGGAATATTCTATGAGGACAAAGGGGGAGGGCATTCCTGTAGTAACTGTGTATTTACTTAGTACCTGTTGTGTGCACTTACTGTGGTATAGAGGAGCAAGGAAGCCCTGGGACAGAATTCCAGAAGGTAATGCACATGCGAACAAGTAGGCCATGTTAAGTGCTGTGAAGAGGGGAGGCCTGGTAACTAGTGCATGGGCAGCATACCTTTATTTGGCAAGGTGGTGAATTTTGCTGGGCAAAGGGGTAAGGCTTTGAGAACTGACTTTAGTCAAATTGGTTGAATCACTGTGTGTACATGCGCAAATACACCGGGCACGTTTTGTGACGTATAGATTGTATTGTTCGTGGTTGTTCCCTCCTTCCTTTAAGAGAATTACACAGCCTTGCCCTTTTGACATCAAGCTTGACCACATGACTTTCTCTGGCCAGTGATAGTTCTTGTGTCTGAGCAGGTACCTGAAGTCCAATTTTATGGTTTTGTCATTGCCCTTGTTCTGCTTCTGTGAATTAGCATGTCCCCGGCTGGGGTTCATTCTTCAGCTGTAGTATTAGGATGTAGCAGAGCTCCAGCTGTGCACAAATGTTATGTACAGATGCTGTCTTGAGAAAGAAATACAACTTTGTTGCTGTCAGTTGCTAAAATCTGAGGTCGTTTGTTTTTGCTACCATTAGGTGTGACAGAGTACTGCCTGTGTGTCTTAAGCATACCTGCAGGTGTGTGTGTACTAGTCTTCTTGGGTCTTAAGTGTACATGCAGGGGTGTGCGTACTAGTCTTCTTGGGTCTCAGGAGCCCATTGCCAGCTATGAAACCAGAGGTATAAACCAGGACCAGTTCTCGTGGGCCCTGTAAGCCCAGGTAGGAACATTCCAGGTGAAGAATATGAAGAGTTTGGTAGTTTAGCCAGACCTACCTTTGGAGTGGATGGAGACCAATCTTGGTGGCCAGAGACTTCCTCCACACTTGGTTTGTCTCTAGGAGGTAAAGGCCCAAACTAAGGTGACATAATACACATGGAAGGAAAAATTGAAAGTTAAGGAGGTAAACTGGGACTTGGAGAGCGATGAAGAGATTCCTTGGGAGAAAGGAAAGTAGTGCAGGGAAATTCTAGTTTGTTCCTTGACTATCTAGGTAGGTGGTTGTACCATTAACCGGAATAAAATATACAAGTCTAGATTAGATTTGGGTGGGGAAATAAAAAATTCTCTTTGAGAATACCAGATTTGAGATGCTGTGGATTCCCCAGAGGTTTCCTACACAGGCAGTTAAGAGGAATAGCAGCAGGGGGGTCAGGGTGATTGTGGTAGGCAGTATTAGCCAAGGCCTAGGTGAGATCGCAGGGAAGGAATTGGAAGAGAGACAAGAACCTTGGCCATTTGAAAGCCTGGCAACTCTGAAACACTTGGTGGGCTCAGAAGAGGAGCTGTCCAAATATTCTGAAAGGGAGTGGCCATAGAAGGCCAGTACAGAAAGTGAGATGTGAGTAGTGATGGCAGAGCAAGAGAGGAAGTGTCACCTACTGAACTTAACTATTCCTGGCCTCACCTTAAAATTAAATTGCTTTTAATTAAATTTTAATTTAAATTCTCAGATCTTGCTTTAAAGTTTGTTCGGTATCCTCTTGAATGGCCCCTTTCCCGTCACCCCAGAGGTCCCTATTCCTAGATTGTCTGTGGTATCTCTAATACCTTAGTTACAGTGTTTCAGTTTAGGTTGCCAATTTTCTTTTTTTCTACTACTGGAAACATCTGCTTTATTACTTTAAAAGCCCTGAGTTCTCACCAATGCCTTTTTTCTTTTTCCTCTTCTTTTTAATTAATTAATTTTTTGGGACAGGGTCTTGCTCTGTTGCTGGGGCTGGAGTCCAGTGGTGTCATCATAGCTCACTGCAGCTTCACACTCTTGGGCTCAAGTGATCCTCCTGTGTTAGCCTCCCAAGTAGTTAGGACTTGGCACACAGGTGCCCAGCATGAATGCCCAGCTATTTTTATCTATTTTTAGTTGAGACAGGGACTCACTCTTGCTCAGACTGGTCTCAAACTCCTGAGTTCAAGTGATCCTCCTGCCTCAGCTTCTCCGTGTGCTAGAATTATAGGTATGAGCTACCACACCTGGCCAACTCCTGCCTTTCTTGCTTCCAACTAGACAACACTACTAAAACTGCTTTGCTTAGTAGCCTTGATTTCCCCCTCATTGCCAAAACCTATTGCCCATACTAAGACCACGAAAGACTTCATTTACCTCTTCCTTTTTCTTTGTTGTGGTACTAGTCTTTAACTAGAGCAGGTTTTTCATACCACCCTCAGAGGCTTCATTTTGCTGCTTTCTTTGCTTTATGTGTTGTTTTGCTGGACTGTTGGTCCTCCCTCACTCTTTCAATTACAGAGGCCTGTAATTAACCGTAGGGCCACAACCCTGAGACCAGGGTCTTACACAAATATTGACTGTGGCTGACATAGTGCACTTACTGACATTCATTGGCTTCAAACAGTGCATGTTTATTTAAGGTATTTTATAGGTATCCTGTTTTTGGGTCATAGGATATTCTGCAACAGGGAGTTGCTGGGAGGGTTTGACTCCTAGGTACCTGCTACTTTCTGTGCTCCCTAACATCTTTCCTTTCTTCCTTGATTGGAATATTTTTCCTGGATTTCACATGCTGGGTGTCCTCTCCCTGTGTTGATGTCTTGTTGCTGCCTTCACAGAATACACCCAAGTTCTCCAGCTGATGGTTTGCATACACCAGGGTCCAGTGTCCATCTTCAGTTTTAGGCTGACAGTCAGTTGAGGCTCTTTCTTTCCTTCTTTCTTTCTTTCTTTCTTTCTTTCTTTCTTTCTTTCTTTCTTTCTTTCTTTCCTTCTTTCTTTCCTTCTTTCTTTCCTTCTTTCTTTCCTTCCTCCCCTTCCCCTTCCCCTTCCCCTTCCCTTTCCCTTTCTTTTTTTGAGATAGAGTCTCACTTTATTGCCTGTGGTAGAGTGCTGTGGTGTCATGGCTCACAGCAACCTCCAACTCCTGGGCTTAGGCAATTCTCTTGCCTCAGCCTCCCGAGCAGCTGGGGCAACAGGCGCCCGCCCGGCTATGTTTTTGTTGCAGTTTGGCCAGGGCCGGGTTCGAACCCACCACCCTTGGTATGTGGGGCTGGCGCCCTACCCACTGAGCCACAGGCGCCGCCCCAGTTGAGGCTGTTTCTAGGAAATGCTTTTGTGGTTGCCTTCTGCATCTCCAGTAAAATTTCCCACACATGCACTTTCAGTCACCTGCCACTAGCTATAAATAGAGGCCTAAAAATCAAAACTAAACTAAAGCTGTGTTTGATTTTCGTGGCCAGTGTTGGAGTAGAGAAATTTACACAGCAGATAGTAGTATAAGAGAAGGAGGGAAAATAAACCATATCCTGGGGATTCAGTGGGAATCAGGTGTACTCTAGTAGCTAATCTGGAGTTGAGATGTGTTTCAGAGCTCCAGCATTACCTCTCAGATTAGCCTTGTGAAGATAGGAGGCCTTCTGTTTGTAAACTTGATTGGTTTCTTTGCCTCCATTTCATTCTGTATTCAAAAGTCACATTAATTTTCCCAAGACTCCTCTGCCCCCAGGAGTCTAGACTGCTAAAATGTCCTTTTAGCAATTTTCGACCTCTTTCCTACAATTAGGGAAGACAGAGTTGCTATGGGGAAATTTACATATAGTCAAGGACGTGTTGATTTTATTCACTGAATTAGGAATTAAGTATAAGAGAGCCATTTTATTTTCAAGATTGATGAATGGGGCATTAGAATCTAAATATATGCACTTATAGGGTATTGCACTAAATCTGTGATTTTCAAGGATGGGAACCAGCCGTGGATTACTCATTTTTACATTTCTGAGTCTTCCAGAGGAAGATGAGACATTCACAGTAGGTAGATATCTGAAGAATGAATACATTAAGAAGTTAGAGAATGTCTCTTAGTAAGGACGTACCTATGATATATGCTTAGTACAGTAAATCAGAGTTCCTTTATTTAAAGCTTTGTAAGACTCATCCCAGTTTGCTGGGCTTATGTAAAATTTCTTTAGAAATTGGATAACTTAACTTACAGCAAAAATTTACTAAGTAAGTGTAAACCATTACAGATATTAAAAACTTGGTAGTACATAGTAAGAAATACAGATTTGTTCTGGAAACATGCTGCAGCTTTTCACCTGGCAGAATAACCTGCTTATGTAAGTAGAGCATTTCACATTAACGCTTCAGTGTCTTAACTGAAGGAGAAAAACCTTCTTGGGATAGTGGCTATTGAAGAATAATGTAAGCTTTATCAGATGGGCAGTAACCTGTTGTGTTCACAGGGAACCTAAAGATGAGTTTTATACCAGATGATACAAAGAACCTGAATATTATGTGGATTAAAATTTAGTTTGTGTTTTTTTTTTTTTTTTTGAGACAGAGCCTCAAGCTGTCACCCTGGATAGAGTGCTGTGGCATCACAGCTCACAGCAACGTCCAATTCCTGGGCTCAAATGAGTCTCTTGCCTCTGCCTCCCAAGTAGCTGGGACTACAGGCACCTGCCACAACGTCCGGCCATTTTTTGGTTGCAGCCGTCATTGTTGTCTGGCGGGCCTGGGCTGGATTCGAATCCACCAGCTCAGGTGTACGTGGCTGGAGCCTTAGCCCGTTGAGCCACAGGCGCCGAGCCTAGTTTGTGTTTTTTGATGGAGTCTATAGGGTAAATTTGAAGGTGTCCTTTTTGCCTCCCAATTCTAGCTATCCAGATGTAGTCACTGTTAAGAATTTTTAGAATTTCTCTTTCCCAGTTTTATTCTGTATACTCACAAAATGAATGTGTGTGTTGTGTGTGTATTTGAATTTGATATTACAAACGTAGAATCATAGGATATATTGGGTGGCCATAAAATTTGTGTGCAATATTAAATAGACAATTAATTTAAATTGCTCATGACTTTATGGCCACCTGGTATACTTTTCTGCATCATACTTTGGAAATTATACCATATATAATCTATAAACAAAAAAGTATGTATCTATAAATATACTTCTGTCTTTAATAGCTGCATCATACTCCATGCTCTAGGCATTTTCTTAACTTAAGGAACACTGTGACCATTTCCAGAATACACTGATTGAATAATGTTGACATGAACATTATCCACACATATCTTTTAGCACTTGTGTATATGCTAGAAGTGGAATTTGAATCAAAAGACTATTCGATTTGATAGAATACCGAGTGTTTATTTTAAAAGGCTATGTCACGGCTTGGCGCTTGTAGTTCAAGTGGCTAAGACGCCAACTACATACACCAGGGCTGGCAGCCCAGGCCTGCCAAACAGCAATGACAATTACAACCAAAAAAAAAAAGAAAAAGCTGGGCATTGTGGCGGGCGCCTGTAGTCCCAACTACTTGGGAGGCTGAGGCAAGAGAATCGCTTAAGCCCAGGAATTGGAGGTTGCTGTGAGCTGTGATGCCATGGCACTCTACCCAGGGTTGATAGCTTGAGGCTCTGTCTCCAAAAAAAAAAGGCTATTCCAGTTTGTACTCCCACTGTTGTAGCGATGACCTTTTACCTAACACTGGATATTTTTCTTTTTGTTTCTTTTTCTTTTTCAGTTTTTGGCCGGGGCTGGGTTTGAACCCACTACCTCCGGCATATGGGGCTAGCGCCCTACTCCTTTGAGCAACAGGTGCCACCATCTTTTTTAAAATTTTTTTTTATTGTTGAGGATTCTTTGAGGATATAGAGAACCAGGTTACACTGATTGCATTTGTTAGGTACAGTCCCTCTTATAATTGTGTCCCACCTCCAAGTGGTGTGTCACACATCGTGATCCCCCACCCCCTCCCTCCTTCCCTCTCTCCGCTCCCTTATTTCTCCACCCCCCCCACCATGTACTGGGTCATCACTTGTCCTCATATTAGAGTTCAATACGTTGGATTCTTGCCTCTCCATTCTTGTGATGCTTTACTAAGAAGAATGTGTTTTACTTCCATCTAGGTTAATACAAAAGATATAAAATCGCCATCTTTTTTAGTGGCTGAGTAGTATTCCATGGTATACATATAACACAGCTTGTTAATCGATTCCTGGATTGGTGGGCATTTAGGTTGTTTCCACAGTTTGGCAATTGTAAATTGAGCTGCGATAAACAGTCTAGTGCAAATGTCCTTATGATAAAATGATCTTTTTCTTGGTATAAACTTTTATGTGATGGGTAAAAAGTAATGTATCATTGTTTCAAAATTTTTAATTTCTTGTTCATTTGAGATTGAGCCTATTTCATAAATGTTGTTGTATTTCCTTTCTATGTGAAGTGCCTGTTTTTATGTCAGGATATTTGTTTTATTCTTATAAGTGTATGAAAGTGCTTTCTAGTAAAACCTAGATGTTTTACTCTTTTTACAAATACTTTCTCCTACTCAGTCATTTTGGTATTCTAATTTCTCGTATTTTTGCCACTAGCAAATTTTTCTTTTTTGCTTCATTTGTTTTCTTATTTTTTAGAGTATGTGACATGCAACTAAAAAACTGAGGGAACAGTTATTTTTTTAAAGTCTTAAATATTATAGCAGAGAGCTTGTACCTCATCCCTTTTACTTTTTCTTACACCTAGTAAGTAGTACCGTATTTATCAGAGCTTGGGCAATCTGTTTTTCTTAAATGAGCCTCACATCTATTAAAATCTTTTCCCCTGGACTGTATGAGATTAGAAACAGTGCTAGGTATAGGTTTGTTTCTGAGATCTTTAAATGTTGACTAGTTTGGATGTTTTAAGTTCTAATTTTTAATATGACTTCAAAACTATTAATTTTATTTCATTGATTTTGTTTTTCTGCATTGAGAAGATTCTCTAAATGAACTTTAGGGATATATTTTTCTTATTTTGTAGTAAGTGGACTTAGACAAACAAAACTGTCCCCTGAAACCAGAGTATAAAAAAGTCACAAATAATCTATGGGCTTTATAGAAACTAGCCTTATTGATAATGCTAATAGTTAAGGTTACCTTATCTCATTACTTAAAATTTACTTCAAATTCACTTCTTGTGTTGTAGTTAGATTTTACGTGTGTGTGTGTGTGTAATATATATTAGATAAATATACATATATATCTCACTACATGTATATTTAAGCCCCCCCCCATTAATTTCCACAAACATGGCAGTAAAGGAAATTAACAGATTGAAAAAATATATTTAGTATTTAAAAAAAAAAGTGTTTTGTTTTCTGTTGCATCTTCTAAATTTTTTCATTGTGATTTGGGTGAGGGATAGTCTCTAGTAAATAGCATTTTCAAAGGAGTTACTTATTAAAAGAGTCAAAATTCTGAGTTTATACAAATCAAGTATTGTTTAACATATCCACCAACTGATTTTGTGTTGTGAAGACAATAATAATAATACTGTTTTGTCAGTTTTGGTTTTTGCTTGACATGAACCTGTCACCTATGTGTAAACGAGAAGAAAATAGTGAATGAAGTATGTCAGTACTCTGTTATCAGATTAAAGAGGAAAGTTAAATTTTAGAACTTTTTTGCTTTTTTTACCCAGGGGGGCCAACTGTTGATTTCACCAAAACCATTCTTATCAGAGTGACCAGTGACTCTCTGCTGCCAAATCCAGTCATCATTTTTTATTCCTCTGATACATCTGCAATTGGTCATGTCCTCCATTAAGTCTTTCTCCAACTATCTCCAGGAATGGCATTACTTCCTGACCTCAGGCTTGATTCCAGTATCTTCTCTTTTCTCCACTCTTTCAGTGAAATCTTTCATTCTCCTGGTTCTCAGTGCCAGCGGGTCTCAGGTTTATATATCTAAGCTTGCTCTATGTCCAGTACTTTGGCCCTACAGGGGCATTCACTTCCTGGACATCTCTGTAAAATCTCAGAGGTCATCTGTCTAAGATGAAACTATGATTTCCCTGCCGGCTCACTGCCATCTCCTCACTCAGTCCTCTTTGTCTAAGTCAGCAGTTCTCAACCTGTGGGTTGCGACCCACAGGAACTGTATTAAAGGGTTGCAGCATTAGGAAGGTTGAGAACCATTGGTCTAAGTTAATAGCTGTTCAGTTTGCCAGTTGCTCATGCCTGTTAGGTAATTGCAAAACTTACTTCATCTCCCTATCCCAATTACCCACTGAAAATTTCAAACTTATGGCCTACCCCTAACGATTCTTCCCGCCAGAGCAGTAACTTCTTATTGGCTATTTTACCATCCTGTCACCATTCTAAGACTTCCCCTAACTGAACCTATATAAGGGTGTGCTTTTCTTTTGGCGCTCTCTCTCTCTCTCTCCTTCTCTCCCCCCCCGCCCCCGCTTCTCTTTTTTTCTCTACTCCTTGGTGCTACTCCGCAGCATTCCTCACAAATAAAGACCTTTTGTACAAGCCTTGGTGGTCTGTGAGATCTCTACTGGTCAAGTGCTGCCCCTTTCATCTGGTGTCAGAAGTGGGATATTATTAGGGAATGCTCCCAAGGGTGGCTTCCACCCCTTCCACGGGGTTTTAGCTCCTGAAAGCTCCCTATCCTCTTCTCACACTCCCGGCGCTCACTGCCGCATCAGCTTGTGTCCATCCGCCAAGATGCTCTAACCAGCACTCAACACCAACCTTATCCAGACTTGGTGAGTACCCCTATGGGAGTGAGTTTTCCCAAATCATGGTCTGGGTTACTTACATTCCTGGCGATTCATCCGTTTCTCAAGGCTTGAGTTCCCTATTCCCATTGACCTTGCATGGCCTACCTCAGGGCTTCCACGCCTCACATGAAAATTCCTGGCACCAGGTTTCAAGCTCTCCTCAGCCCCAAGGATCTGACATTGATCCCGGTACAGTGATGACTGTCCTGGACTGCGTTCTCGTTTTCATGGCCAGCAACAAAGCAGCGGAGACGTCCACCCTTTGTCCTGGTCCTCGCGTGATTCTGCTCACACTTTATTTCTGTGACAAATCGCCACGGGTGCAGGCTATTCTATCCCATCTAACTCCCCATTGGGGTGCTTATTATGCCACCTGATAGAATTAAGATTAGACTTAAAGCCAAAAAAAATTAAATTCTCTACCCAGGTTTAACCATTTTACAAGCTAGACAACCAAAGTATCTGGCCAAGCTATGGTTCATTTGATTTTTCTTTAATTTGAGACTTATGTAACTATTGTGAGCATCTTGGCAAATGGAGCCAGGTGCCCTATTTTCACGACTTCTCCTATCTTAGAACCAAGCCTAATTTATGTTTGGATGATTGCAAAATTCTTGTAGCAAAGAGCTCTTCTACTCTATATGTCCCTAAACCAAACCTATTCGACCCGGCAGATGAACCTCCGCCACGCAGACAAGTGGCCACTGGTTCTGAAACCAGAGTAATTCCTGTTCTGGCTTCGCCACATTCAGGTCCTCCCTCAACTACACAGTTGCCTCGGCCCTCTGTCCCTCCTCCTTCCCCATCAACCAATCTGAGCTCGTCTCCTAACTCCTCCCCTTCAACTAGCCCTCAGCAATCTTCCCTGTCATCTCCCAGTCCACTTCCGGCTGCTCCATGAATCACTTCCGGACCTCTTTAATTTCTGTTTATGTTCCTTTCCCCATAACTAAACTTACATACCTTAAGGTTAAACTAGATTCCTTTACTTCTAATCCTTCTCATTTTATTCAAGAGTTTCAGTTTATTACTATGTCCTATCAACTTACCTAACATGATGTTTTTGTTATTTTAGCCAATACCCTAACCTCAGACAAGCGCAAATGAGTAAGGGAGAGGGCAAAAGAGTCAGCAGATCAATTTCTTTGTCAAACAGTGAGCATCCTACAAGTGACACTGCAATCCCTAACTCCCAGCCAAATTGAAATTATAGTAATAATGCTGGAATAAAAAGTAGAAACATTTTTATTACCTGCATTCTTTGCGGACTTAGAGCTTCCACCAAATAAACTATCAATAATAATAAATTGCAGAAAGTCATACAAAATAAGTCTAAAAATCCTTTAGTTTTCCTCCATCGCCTTACCTTGGGGTAAGTTAGTATACTTTTTTAAATCCTAAAACAATAGATGGGAAAAAACGTTCTCATCACTTACTTCTTTAACCAAAGTTACCCCGACCTCAAACATAAGCTAAAGTGCTTGGAGGAGCACGGACCCCTAACACCCCAGGCCGTGATCTTAGACATAGCCTTTAAGGTCTACACAGGGCGAGATGATATTTTCCAAAGGGAAAATAAAAAAATCTCAAACCCAAGATTATCAAATGCTAGCTCAAAGCATTACAAACAGTGTCACTGAGGCCATCATTCCTAACCTGCCTAAGTCATCAGGGGCCAAAGGCTGCTTCATGACTTAACCACGTGAAACATGCTACAAGTGCGGTGAAGAAGGCCACTGGGTACGATGTTGCCTTAATCCCGGACACCCGCCAGAGCCATGCCCTCTCTGCCAAAGAAAGAGCCATTGGAAGGCTGACTGCCCCTTGGCCCAGAGAGGACAGGGGACCAGCCAACCTGCGGCACCTACAGCAGACTTGTTGGGGCTTGCCTCTTCTGAAGACTAACGAGACCCTGGCTTCTTTACTCCACGAAGATCACATCTGCAGAGCCAAGGGTAACCCTGATGGTGACAGGTAGGATAATCGCCTTCCTATTAGACACAGACCTTCCTATTAGACACAGCTAGCTTCTCAGCTCTTAAAGAGTTCAGTGGCCCTACCTCCCTGTTACCCACCTCTATTGTCATTGTCGGGGTAGAGGGTTTTTCCCACCATCCATGTCAAACTCCTTTTTTACACTGCATGATTGGCAATTTCTCATTTGTACATTCCTTTTTGGTGTTGCTTTCCTGTCCAGTTCCCCTTCTGGGACGTGACATACTTTCCAAATTAGGTATCACCCTCACTTTTAATTTTAAATTAATAGATGCTGACCCATCTCCTTCTGCCTCACTCTGCCTCATCCTTTCCCAAGCTATCAAAGACTCATCACCCCCAATCCACCCGAACAAGTAAATCCTAAGGTTTAGGATACTAAACCCACCCCGCGCCCTCAGTTGCCTCCTGCTCTCCAATTCTTGTTAAACTACACCCTGATTGCCAAAACCTATTTGCCTTCACATGGACTGACCCTACTTCTCAGACTTCTTCCCAACTTATTTGGACTGTACTCCCCCAGGGATTCTGTGACAGCCCCCACTTATTTGCCCAGACATTATCACGAGACCTCCAGTTCTATAATCCCTCTCCTTCAACTTTAGTTCAGTATGTCAGTGACTTCCTGCTCTGTAGTCCCACCTTACATTACTCTAAGCAAAACACCTGTTCCCTTCTTAACTTCCTTGCAGATAGGGGATATCGGGTCTCTCCCTCAAAGGTTCAATTATTACAACAAAAAGTCACTTAACCTTATTGTCCTTTTGTCCCCAGGCTTCAAAGCTATCACCATAGACAAAAGAGGCAGTCTAAAAGCAAAAACTTACATCCTCCCAGCAAATAGATCATAATTGCCCTCTAGTTAGCCAATTAAAACTGCACTCCCCTCTCAGCAATAAGAAGCTACAGAAGAGAGAACTCGATGTCCCCTATCCCAAGGCCAACTCTCTATTTTTTTACATATCAAGAAGGGAGGAATGTTAGGTAATTGCAAAACTTCATCTCCCTATCCCAATTACCCATTGAAAATTTCAAACTTTTGGCCTGCCCCTAACGGCTCTTCTCACCAGAGCAGTAACTTCTTATTGGCTGTTCTGCCATCCTGTCACCATTCTAAGACTTCCCCTAACCGAACCTATATAAGGGTGTGCTTTTCTTTTGGCTCTCTCTCTCTTTCTCTCTCTCTCCGCCCCCCATCTCTTTGTTCTCTCCTCTTTGGTGCTACTCTGCAGCATTCTTCGCCAATAAAGACCTTTCGTATAAGCCTTGGTGGTCTGTGAGATCTCTGCGGGTCGAGTGCTGCCCTTTCAGTGCCCACAACCTAGCATTTCATTCTTGATTTCTTTCTGTTAGACCTCATGTCTAATCCATTATCACATCCTGACAATTGTACCTTCAAAGTGTTTTTATAATTTCGTATCTTACTGACCTAGTCCAAGCTATTCGTATCTCTCACCTGGACTATTCCAGAAAACTTCTTACTTAGTCTTTATTTAACTTATTTCAGTTTTTAAAAATTGTATTTATTTCCATTGCCTTCCTTGGTGCCCTTATAATCTGTTTCCCACATAGAGACACAGTTCTTCTGGACATTAAGGTAAGTATAATTTTTCTGGTCAAACTGTCAAATGGTTTTTATCAGGGTCTTCAAACTCTTTTAAACACGGGGCCAGTTCACTGTCCCTCAGACTGTTGGTGGGCTGGACTATAGTTTAGTTTAAAAAAAAAAACTATGAACAAATTCCTATGCACACTGCACATATCTTATTTTGAAGTGAAAAAACAAAATGGGAACAAATACAATATTTAAAATGAAGAACAAATAAAGTTAAACCAATAAACTTACCAGTATTTCAATGGGAACTATGGGCCTGTTTTTGGCTAATGAGATGGTCAGTGTCCAGTTCCATATTTGTCACTGCTAGTCGTAACAAGTGATGCAAGTGTGCATCAGTTAGTCTCGGTTTGGTTGGAGATTTCAGCTGTTTCATTCTAGAAAATGTCTGTTCACAGACATAAGTGCTGCCAAAGATGGTTGCCATTTTGAGTGCATGGTTCCTGAGATTAGGGTATGACTCAGAGGGGAGAGATGCATAGAAATTAGGAAGGCTGCTTGACTTGAATGCGTCTTTCAGAAAGTCACAATTCTGCAGTTCAGTCAGTTCCATTTGGTAAATTGTATCCACATTTTATTTTTTTTTTTTATTGTTATTTCAAGATACAAACAGGTCACAACACTAAGCTTTTGGCCCATTCTGCCACTGTACAAGCTACAAATGCTTGTTGAGCAGTGGAGGGGTGCTCTTTCATA
>CAUYRH010127750.1:0-27682 GCA_963574655.1 Perodicticus potto | reverse complement strand
TATTGGTCAATTTCCTTCAGATTTTCATATTTCTGAGAATAAAGTTTCTTGTAATATTCATGAAGGATTTTTTGAATTTCTGAGGAGTCTGTTGTTATTTCATCATTACCATTTCTGATTGAGGACACTGGAGATTTTGCTCTTTTTTTCTTGGTTAAGTTAGCCAAAGGTTTATCTATTTTATTGACCTTTTCAAAAAACAACTTTTTGATTTATTGATCTGTTGTATAATCCCTTTGTTTTCAATTTCATTTAATTCTTCTCTGATTCTGGTTATTTCTTTTCTTCTGCTGGGTTTGGGATTGGAATGTTCTGCCTTTTCCAGTTGCTTGAGATGTCCCATTAAGTTGTTAACTTCCTCTCTTTCCGTTCCCTTGAGGAAGGCTTGCAGTGCTATAAATTTCCCTTTTAGGACTGCCTTTGTGGTATCCCAGAGGTTCTGATAATTTGTATCTTCATTATTGTTTTTTTCCAAAAATTTGGTAATTTCCTTCTTAATCTTGTCTATGACCCAGCTATCATTCAGCATAAGGTTATTTAGCGTCCATGTTTTTGTATGAGTATAGAGATTCCTGTTGTCACTAAGTTCAACTTTTATTCCATGATGGTCTGAGAAGATGCAAGGAATAATTTCTATTCTTTTAAATTTGCTGAGGTTAGACTTGTGACCTAAGATGTGATCAATTTTAGAGTATGTTCCGTGGGCTGAAGAGAAGAATGTGTATTCAGTTTTGTTAGGATGAAATGTTCTGTAGATGTCTGTTAAATCCAAATGTTGAATGGTTAAGTTTAAATCTAAAATTTCTTTGCTTAGCTTCTTATTGGAGGATCTATCCAACACGGCCAAAGGAGTGTTAAAATCTCTGACTATTGTGGTGCTGGAGGAAATCAAGTTGCTCATGTCTGTTAGAGTCTCTCTTATAAATTGAGGCACATTCTGGTTGGGTGCATAAATAATAATAATTGAAATCTCATCATATTGAGTATTACCCTTAACGAATATGAAGTGAAAATCCTTATCTTTCCTTACTTTTGTTGGTTTGAAGCCTATTATATCTGTGAATAAAATTGCAACACCTGCTTTTTTCTGATTTTCATTTGCCTGGAATATAGATGACCATCCCTTCACCCTGAGTCTATATTTATATATATATATATATTTTTTGAGACAAAGCCTCAAACTGTCACCCTGGATAGAGTGCCGTGGCATCACAGCTCACAGCAACCTCCAATTCCTGGCTCAAGTGAGTCTCTTGTCTCCGCCTCCCAAGTAGCTGGGACTACAGGCATCCGCCACAATGCCCGGCCATTTTTTGGTTGCAGCCGTCGTCGTTTGGCGGGCCTCGGGCTGGATTTAAACCCGCCAGCTCAGGTGTACGTGGCTAGCGCCTTAGCCTATTGAGCCACAGGCACTGAGCCTATATTTAATTTTTAAGGTAAGATGAGATTCTTGTAATGCAGCAGATATTTGGCCTGAGTTTTTGTATCCAGTCAGCCAACCTGTGCCTCTTTAGAGGACAATTTAAGCCACTCACATTAATTCATAATATTGATAAGCCTGGTAGAATTTTGGGTATCAAGTTTTCTGAAAGTCCAGTGGACATTTTTAATGCTTTTGCCACTGTGGAGGTTGGAATTTGATCAAAAGTTTGTGAGTGAGTTTATTTTTGTGGTGGAGGATTGTGCTGGTCATTATGTAGGATAGGTCTGAGAATATTCTGGAGAGCTGGTTTAGTTATGGCAAATTTCTTCCACATGTGAATGTCATTAAAGTATTTAATTTCTCCATCATAAATGAAACTTAGTTTCACTGGATACAGGATCCTGGGTTGAAAGTTATTTTGTCTTAGGGGATTAAAAGTCAAAGACCACCCTCTTCTAGCTTGAAAGGTTTCAGCAGAGAGATCTGTAGTCATTCTAATATTCTTCCCCTTGTAGGTTATGGTTTTCTTATGTCTGGCTGCTTTCAGAACTTTCTCCTTCATATTAACTTTAGTGAAGTTAATTATGATGTGTCTGGGGGTTGTTTTATTCGGGTTGAGTCGTGCTGGGGTTCTGAAGCTGTCTGCTATCTGAATTTCAGAATCTCTTGGCATGTCTGGAAAGTTCTCCTTCATAATAATCTCATGAAAAAGGGCCTCTGTGCTTTGTGAAGCAATATTGTTGCCTTTAGGAATTCCTATAAGGCGAATATTAGTTTTCTTTGAATTATTCCAAAGCTCTCTGAGAGAATGATCCATTTTTGCTCTCCATTTCTCTTTCTCTTTGAGCTCTTGGGAGCATTCAAAAACTTTGTCTTCAATGTCAGAAATCCTTTCTTCTGCTTGCTCCATTCTGTTACTGAGGGATTATACTGTATTTCTCAGATCTTTGAGGGCTGCAATTTCTTGTCTCAATGTGTCAAAATTTTTGGTGATTTTGTCTTTGAATTCATTGAATTCTTGAGACAATTTTTGAATTGCTCCTTGAATTTCTAATTCCAACTTTACTTCCATTCTATTAATCTTATTTGCAATCCAAACTCTGAATTCAATTTTTGACATCACAACCATTTGTCTATAAAGGAGATCTTCAGTTGTATCCTCCATATCGTTACTTGGGTGTGTTGATCTACTCTGGTTATTCAAGTTACTGGAGTTTTTCCACTGATTCTGCCCCGTGATTATTTTATACCATTTGACTAGATGAGCAGATTAGGTAAGTTGGATTGGGGGTTCCTGGAGTAGTGATTAACCATTCCTTTACCCAAGAGTTGTGACTGGTGTCTGTACCTTTTTCCCTAGAGCTTTGCAAAGGACCCGTACAGTGCTATGGCTTGAGACACTGGGGATTTACTTGGTGTGGTGGGGCTAAGTGGCTATGTCTTGTTTTCAGCTGGTCTCTGTCCTACCCTAGTGAGTTAGTTACTCTGGGTTGAAGTCTCAGCTGTGGATAAATACCAGCAATTAAGTCATCCCACCCCCCCACAGGCAACAACTGGAAAAGGAAAATCAAACCTTCCCACAACCACACACCCAGGGGTACCACTTTGGATAGTCCTCGGGTGATTGATCCAGTCTGGGAACTCTGAATCAATTGTCCCAGACAGTACCCGGTCTCAAGTGAGGGAGTTCAAAAGGTCTCTGGCAACTAGATAGCAGGGGTCTGCCGGCAGCTCGAGTATGACTCGTTCTGGTGCTCTGTGGAGTCAGAAGGACCCCCACCCCCCAAAGCAAATGAAGTAGTCTGAGAAGGCTGATGCCCCCTTCCCCACCTTGCACCTCTGTCACACTGAGTCACTGGTAACCCTGCAGGGCTATGACCCAGTTCCCTCCAATGAGCAGATGCTCCAGGGGTTTGAGCCTGCCTGAGTCACAGAGAGATCTTATGTCTCCTTGGCCAGGCCTCTGCACTCTGCCACCATCTGGCAGGGGAAGCTGAGGCCTGACAACCTCGGGTGGTTAATGGAAGCTAGGGCGGTTCACTCAGTTCCAGCTCCGCCTGATTGATGTTGCTGACACTTATATTTGCACAGAATTTGTGATTCTGTCCTGGCTTTATTCCCCTATAGCCCAGGCACTGTTTGAGTTCACAGAAACTGCAACTCAGCCCCGGTCTGTGCCGCTGTCCACAGCTGGTGTTTCTGTTTCTTCTGCAGTTTCTGTTGGGGCGGGTGCAGCTCACACTTGGCCCAGAGTTCCAGCCTCAGCCTGGCTCCCTTTGTCTCAGCTATGATCCCCTGAGGGCTGGTTGTTTCTTAGACTAACTAAAGCAGTCCTCTGGCTCAGCTCCACCCTGGGAGTATGCCATCTCTGCACACACGTCTTCAATTCTCCGTTTCACCTCGCTCTGCCCAGGCTGGTACTGCCTCAGGCATACCCTTTGCTCATGGGATCTGCATTACTGTCCCAGATGTATTCCACCAGTGTCTGCCACTGGAGAAGATGCCCAGCTTTCTCTGGTTGCCCAGACAGATAGGGAGTGTCCTTCCAAAATATCCCCAGGGGTGTGAGCCCTACTGTTCAGGCTGCTGCTGCTGCTGCTCTGTGCTGGGGGGGGGGCACCGCCTTTCCCTTTCTCGTATGGTTCCTTCAGTCTACCGTTTTCTTCTTACCCCTGTGCTGCAGAATCAGCACAGACCTGCAACAGCCTATGCCCTATCCACACCTCTCAAGAAAATGCCCAAGAATCTGGACTCCATGGGGGTCAGGCTTCCAGACCTCAGGGTGAGACTGGAGAGGAGTGCTGGGAGTTCAGAATTGCAGGTAGAGAATTTATACAGTTTTATACAGTTTTCTGCCTGGCAGGAGAGTGCCATGGCACCCTAGTAGGGGAAGGAGGTCTGTTTTTTAGAGGGTCTCTCCCGTGGGATAAAATGGGAGGACGTTTGAACTCTGCTTGCTTGATTGTAGAAAGTATACTGGGAGCTATTTTCATAGGGGAGGGGACTCCAGTCTGCTTGGTGATGGATTTTGTACCTTTTATTTGTATCCTTGGGGTCACAGCTCACCTCAGCAGGGTTGATATGCATTCTTCAACCTTCTCTCTTGGCTCAGCTCCAAACCATCAGCTTACTTGCTAAACTTCTGTCCTTTAACTCTCCTTCTGGATGGGAGCCTCTGTGGAAAGCTGGCTTCAGTTGGCCATCTTGTCTCCCTTCTTCCCCTATTTTGGGGATAACTCTTTTGCTGATGATTTTAGGTGGTTGGCTGTGTGATAGCTTTGTTCTATTAATGAACAGGCAGGTGCAAACTATTTCCTTTAGTAGAATACGCAAAATCAAGCACAAGTCACTGACCAGGAGAAGCCATTAAATTATACCTAGAATTGTATTGAGTGACATTACCCTAGAACCTGGTGAACAGATAAATTACTCAATTAACTCCTTATCAGGAATAGGCAAGGATAACCAAAGGTTAATCATCTGCAGAGAAGGCACAAAGGAAAGCTGTCAGTGGTGCACTGAGGCCAAGGGGAAGCCCATCAGCATTTAGCACCTGGGTGCAGCTCATAATGGGTCTCAGAGCTCCAGCCAGCTCAGTGGGGTGCCAGGAGGACCCTTGGCCAGGGGAGGATAAAGATCTCCACTGCTGGGATGTGGTTCTCTAGTGCTGGCTCACTGGGCTGACTGCTCTCACCAGCTTTCCCTTTAAGAGAACCTGATTTTCCTAAAAGTTTCCCTATCAGTCTCTACCCCAGGACTTGCCTCCACCTAGGATTTTATGTGGTCTAAAAGGAAATACCCTTGGACTGCTGCAAAAAGCCAACAGCTGACATTAACATCCTCCCAGTGAATCTTTTTAAATGACTTTTACTCCAATTACAAAAGTAATATATGATCAGTGTCTAATTTTTTTTTAAAAACACATGAAATTACAGCAATAAAAGAAAGTCAACTATAACCTTACCATATCAAGATAACCACTGTTAATATTTTGGTATATTTTCCTTTGTGCTTTCCTCTATAAATAGATAGGCTAGCTCGGACTATATGTAATATTGCATTCTGTTGGTTTCACTTTCCCTTGTGTGCCATGTCTCTAAAAATTCTTTATAAATATTTTAATTATTGTATAATCTATTGCACTGCAAATCATGATTTAGTCAATCCCCTATTTGTTGGATAGTTTCCAAATCATTCTCTCCACTCCCTTTTTTTCCCATTATTAGAAAAGTACTGCGCATATATCCTTGCATGCACTCCACTTGCAATGAGTTTAGCAAGTTATCCACAGAGATTCCCAACTGCTCTGGAAGAAAGGGCTAAGGCCCAGGACGACGATGTTTGCTGGGGTGGGGAGGGGGACTCAATGTGGCACAGAAGCCAAGCATGCAGCCAGGTGAGGTGGTGGAAGGGAGGGGCCACAGAGGATTCCAACAAACAGGCTGCTGCCAACGACCTGGGTTGGGAGCTACTGGGTGCAGAGCTGGACAGCCTATATCATGCTCTGGCCAGGAAATTAAAACAAGTTCTGGAGGCAAAACCGGAGTAGGGTGAAGTGACTAAAGACCAATTAAAGGCTAATTGTCTGTGGTTCTCCACCTTGACTGCACAGTGGAATCACCTGGATGACGAGAACAAAAAAACACCTCATCCCTGGACCCCACCCCAGGGAATGGCTCCACGAGTCTAGGGTGCAGCAGCCACAGTAGGTGTCAACCTCCCCCCATGATATTAACAAACTGCTCTATATGAAAAGCACTGCTCTAGCAGAGGCTGGGGGCTGAGGGAGGGAGAAATGAGTGCAGATCTGAGCAAGCAGAGGCATGGAGAAGCCACCAGCGAAAGACAGAGTGTCCCAGGACCCAGTGAGTAGAGAGCCACCTGGGGGAGCTGTGGGGAGTAAGCGCACAGCATGGTGGGTCCTCTGATGTGGCGCTGTGGAGTGCTAGCCTAATCTGGAGGGCAAACAAGGTGCTGAAGCACTTATGAAAGTGACAGTCAAAGGCATGGATAATTGGTGACAGGACAGACACACTGTAGCTGGAGTGAGGAAGACGATAGAGAAGTGACCCAGCACACAGATTGGGATGGAAGAGGAGTGCAGGGATCAAGAGGAAGGGACAGGATGGTCTCAGGCCCTCGGGATGGACTTGGCAAGTCCACTTATGTGCAGGGGTGGACAAGTTCACACTAGGAAACTTCTGCCAGGACACCAAGGAGTACTCCATCTTTGCCACCACCCCAACCTCCTCACCCACTGAATTAATTAAATCTAGGGTTTGACAACATGTGAAGCGGTTGTTTGTGATGAAAACACTTTCAAATGACGCAGGTGTGGTGTCTGTCTCCTGCACTTAGGCTATGGGCCCTGTAAGGGCAGGAACTCATCTTTATGTTCTAAAAGTCTAGTATATTCCTGGGGTCAGTGAAAGAGCAAGCAGAAGAATGAACAAACGATCTCATTAGAAAACTTGTATTCCAGGAGTGCAGCTTATAGAGGTGGCTCCTAGCAGGACTGAGCTAGCAGCTTCTCTGCTATGGCCCCAGAGAAAGCTGACTGGCCCATTTCATTTTACTGGCTGAGGTTTGTACAAAAATGACGTTGAAGCCTAGCCATGCTTAGCAAGGGTCTCCAGGAAAGATGGCAGAGAAGACTGCCTTGTTTCTGTCACTCAAGAGTAAGAGGACAGCCTAAGCAAAAGTGTGGCCCCATTTCTACAAAAAAAAAAAAAAAGAAAGAAAGAAAGAAAAATTAGCTGGGCGTTGTGGTGGGTGACGATAGTCCCAGCTACTCAGGAGGCTGAGGCAGGAGGATCCCCCAAGCCCAGCAGTTCAAGGTTACAGTAAGCTCTTATCACACCACTGCATTCCAGTCTGGATGAGAGAGTGAGACTGTCTTAAAAAAAAAAAAAAAAAGAGGAGGATCAGAGTCTCTCGGGGGAGCCACTCTTCACCTTTTAATGCATGTTTCTGCTGAGTTTAACTTTCTGTAGTTTTAGTTTGTAAAGAGTACCTTTTGGAAACAGTAACCAAACCAAACCAAACTGCCATAAGGAAAATGATTCACCAAGTATGAAGTCACTTGCTGAAAAGGGAACTTCAGGTTACCATGGTGTGTTTCCACAGACTGAACTGCAACAGATTTCTGCTTTTCAACAGTGAAGGGGAGGAACTCTTTGCTCCTGTCACATGACTTCTCAGTGGCACCAAGCATGCTCCTCATGACTGTGGCCATGGTAGTCGTGATTAAAGCAGAATTTTTATGACTAACCCCTCGTGGTGCAAAGAAAATGTCCCAATTTTCATGGTGGTTTTGAAAAGGAATCAAGCTAAAATTTGATATGGAGCTTTCTCGGCCTGGCTGGGAAATTTTCCTCTTAATTGAGAAAGGTTTTGGTGCCCATAAGGCAGTCCCAAACTATTGAACTGGAAAATGCTAGGGTATTTTTAACAAGTTAGTTTCATAAAGCTGAGAAGCTCTTGGCTTTTGGGATAGCTGGATGAGAAACCCTCTGTAGACACACGGGGATAATTCATGTTGGACAGAACAGAGTCAGCTTGGAAGGGCCTTTGACTCTTCATGGCACATGGAGTTGCCCATTTTCCATGAATTTCAGTCATGCCCTACTTAGTTAAATGTAGCCTCATTTTCCATGGATGGGTGGAATGGGATCAGTGACCACAGGTGACCTAAAGCACAACCATTGAAAACAGGAGAAACCATCAAAAATCTGAGACAGGCCAGATGTCACCACCAACAGAACTGTTCGGGAGATCTTAAATAGTTCTGTTTCTTCATCATAACTTGTTGTTCTGGACTCGTAAAAAAGTCCTAAGATGGAAGTTTGCTACAGTTGAAGCCTGTTGATGTCATTACTTCCTGATAACTCAGGAAGCCACTCCTTCCCCTCCATGCCCCAGTCTCCGATTGTTAAGGCTGCTAGAATTTCTTGCCTGGAACCACTGTAACAGAGTCTCACTTCAACCCCCTTACTATTCCACATGCGGTCACCAGAGAGGGGTGAAAAGTGAATTGTCAGTCCAGAGTATGGCCCTTCATATTCACATCACTCACCCTCCTCACTAATTCCTTAGGTGCCATTGAGGATTGGCTCCATACCAGGGCCTTTTCCAAGAAGCCAGGCTGTACCCTGAGGTCCTCTACTCACCCATCATTCAGATCCCAGCATTTAGCACTTGTGCTGATATTCCTTGTTGACATATCTGTCTCCGCCACCAGCCAGGAAAGAAGCTGTGGCTTTTCTCTTTGTTTTCCCAGACCTAACATGATCCCTAGCTTCCATTAAGTGTTAAATAAATTATTATTGAATAAATTAACAAACAACCTTTTGGGGCTTCGGTTTTGCCACCAGAAAAAAATGAGAGAATTATCTGAGCCCTGAGCTTCTCAGGGTTATTTTATCAATGAGAGAGTATATTAAACCCTTTCAAATCATGCAGGTAGAATTTTGTCTTCATGCACTGTTAATGGAGTTGTGTGATGTGAGAACAGGAATCCGAGAGCAATCCTCTCCCTCTCCTTTTTTTTTTAAATTTAAGATGAGAAAACCCACAGGCCACAGATACTTTCTTTGCAAAAAAGTAGTATCACAAAGCTGTCTAGATGGAAGGAGGAAATCTTACTCCACAACACCACTTGACTAGTGTGGAAATCTGCACAAAGATGGGCCCATTGTCGGGGGTCAAATTAACTAAGTTACCAACTGAAAAATCAGTGATAATTAGATGCTGTAAGAAAATAAGCCTTCCCAAATGTGTAAGGATACAACAGGCTAGCTGTTGAGTTTTCATTTATAACGAAACTTCCAGGTGTGAATTTTGCAAGACACAAACTGCAGAGAGTAAACAAATTTTAAGCTGTTTTGAACTCTATGCACCGCCACTCTGGTACTACATACACACTGACTTACTGAGTCTGCACAAAAGCCCATGCTATATGGGCACTTCCCTATTCCACAAACAGAGAGGTGGAGGAGGGTTAGAGGTTAGAAACTTGCTCAAGGTTACTACCAAGAAATAACAGGGCCCATACAGATTCACGTCCATGGGATTCTTTCCGCTACAGAACACTGGACAGACAGGAGGAATGCCTGACTGCACTTCTCATTCAACTATGAATTCTGAGAATTGTTGCTGCAACAAAAGTAAGAAAAGATACTACCAAATGTGATTTTTTTTAAGTGAAAAAACCATTCTGTACTCCAATAAAAAATTGCTTTTTTTCTATCTTACTCAAATAGGCAAAAAAGAGGCTGGCTTTTAAAAGGAAATTTCCAGCTAAGGAATGTAAGGTGTTAGGCAAGTTAAGAGAGAATGTTTGGCTATTTGGCACAAAGTAACTTTTACATCAAAATAAGTAGCTCAAGGATAAGAGAGGGAAATAGTTTGTTTGCTCATTAATTCAATCCAACACTTATTATCTATTGCATGCCAGGCATAGCAGTAGTTTTGAAAATGAAAGTACAATCATTCTGAATAAAGTGCTGTTCAATATAACCGGCTGTGATAATGGGAGTCTTCTGTGTCTGTACTACCCAATAAGGTAGCCACTAGCCCCACATGGCTACAGAGCACAGGGAGTATGGGTAAATACATCTATTTAAGTTAAATTTAAATAGTCGCATTTGGCTAGTGGCAGCAAAAATTATATATCATGACCCTACATTTTCGTACTTCTTCTCATTATGCTCAGTCCATTCATTCGGTGACTATTTACCAAATGTGCATTATAAGCCAGGCACTGGGCCAGGTAAAGGGGTATTCAGGGGTGGAAAAATAATCACATTCCCTGGTCATGTGACACTTTGAATTCATCAAGAGAAACAGACTTCTACATGTATGATTACAAATTTTGTTAGTTACTATGAAAGAAAGGTAAAAAATGAAATTAGCACTGACAACACGGGAACTTAATCTGGATGAGGGTAAGGGGTCAGGAAGGAAGGGGTCACATTTTATTGAACTCTAGCATAGAGAGGTCATGATTCACTTGGATTGATGACAAGCAATGTTAAATGGGGGAAAGTGGCTCTCTGCATTTGTATTCCTTTAACAATTGCTCACGACAGGCCCAAATTTGCTATGCAAGATGATTTAATAAATAAATAGGGTATTTCTCTATTGGAAATAGCAATTACACTGTTATCCACAGGAACATAATTTGGCACAAATTACTTACTGTAATGCCATTTGGCAAAACCTATCACAAAATGTAAATGTGTATACCTTCTAATGTAGCATTGCTACTTAATCCATAGAAATGTTTGTGAAAGTATAAGATTATATGAGGCCAGTGGTCTTCAGATTGTTTTGCAAATGAGTACTTTAAATAATTTTTTTCTTTTGAGACAGAGTCTCAAGCTATTGCCTTGGGTAGAGTGCCAAGGCGTCACAGCTCACAGCAACCTCAAACTCTGGGGCTTAAGTGATTCTCTTGCCTCAGCCTCCCAAGCAGCTGGGACTACAGGCACCCACCAGAACGCCTGCCTATTTTTGTTGTGGTTGTTGCAGTTGTAATTGTTGTTTTAGCTGGCCCAGGCTGGGTTTGAACTCACCAGCCTCGGGGTATGTGGCTGGCGCCCTACCCACTGAGCTACTGGCACTGCCACTTCAAATAATTTTTGAAACCTGTGCAGATGCCCTATGCATCACAAGTTGAAATCTAAAATTTTATATAAAGTTTTACATTGCAGAGGATATAATTTTTGCTATATTCCAAATATTGATAAACATGTAAGTTAATGTAGCTTTCTTAAATATACTCGTACTCAATACATATTTGAATGCTACGGCAATTTAACAGCAACCATCATCCATTTCAAAATATTCTAAGATTTTAACAGTTGGAAATTTTACATCCTTTTCCTTCTTGAATTCCTATTTCCATCATGTACTGGTGAGTTTTATTCTAACATAATATGCCTTTAAGTCTTTTGTAATTACTTTATCATCTTTTTCTATTATAAAAACATGCAAAGACACTGAAATTTAAGATTCTTTTCAGGGGGGAGACAGTCTCACTTTGTTATCCTTGGCAGAGTGCCATGGCATAATAGCTCATAGCAACCTCAAACTCTTGGGCTCAAGTGATCCTCTTGCCTCAACCTCCTGAGTAGCCGGGACTACAGGTACCTACCACAATGCCTGAGTATTTTTAGAGATGAGGTCTTACTCTTGCTCAGACTGGTCTCAAACTCCTGAGCTCAGCTCAAGTGATCCACCCTCCTCGGCCTCCCAGAGTGCTAGGATTACAGGCGTGAGCTACCAATGCCTGACCTTAAGATTTTTCTTTACTGAAATCATAAGGTTCTAAGCGTAAAAAATTATTTTTCTTCTGAATTAACATTATATTAGTACACAAATGACCCAAACATGCATATACACACATACCACACATTTTGATAAATATTTGTAAAGTATGAAAATGTAGCATCTTAATGAGCCCTTGTGTGTGGATGAGTATTACTTAATACCAGAATGAGATAATTTGGTATCAATTCTATTCCTATTTTTCATTTAGGAGATGTAAGTGCCAAGAAACTTTGTTTACTTAAATTAGAAGTAGATAAGAAGGGAAAGAATGTTTTTTAATATATGTCACTCAATTCTCTGAACTCCCTGCAAATTATATATCAAAAATAAGACAGTGGTCTAGCATTATCAAGAATTCTTTTTAAACCGTCTGTCAACAAACAACTCAGTGGTTACCGCCTTTGATTTCATTAGAAGCAAAGAATTAGAAACCAATTGATTTGAAAACGAAACTTGCAACCTAGAATTTGCAAAATGAGGATTCAAATTCAAGTGCACCTGTCTGAGATACCCCCAGTTTATCTGTCATACTACACACACCTGTCTTAGATGCTGTGGAACTACCTTGCCTTTATGTCAAGGTTTGCTCTAGGAACTCAAACTTATTTAGGATGGGAAAAATCCTACCTTTTACATTTCTCTGTAAGAATTTGGTTTAAAAAATAAAAATAATTTTTTTTTATTTTTAATTGTTTGAGATTCATTGAGGGTACAAAGAATTAGGTTACGCTGATTGCATTTGTTAAAGTCCCTCTTATAATTGTGTCCCGCTCCCAAGAGGTGTGCCATACACCATGATCCCCCAACTCCTTCCACCTCCCCTCTCCCCATCTGCTCATTCCCCTACCCACCTTGTATTAGCTCCTCTACTGCCTTCATATTAGAATTGAGTACACTGGATTCTTGCTTTCTCATTCTTGCAATGCTTTACTAAGAAGAATATGTTCCACCTCCATCCAGGTTAATACAAAAGATGTAAAGTCTCTATCTTTTTTAGTGGCTGAATAGTATTCCATGATATGTATATACACCACAGTTTGTTAATCCATTCCTGGGTTGGTGGACATTTAGGTTGTTTCCACATTTTGGCGACTGTAAATTGAGCTGCAATAAACAGTCTAGTGCAAATGTCCTTATGATAAAAGGATTTTTTTTTTCTTCTGGTTAGTTGTCTAGTAATGGGATTGCAAGATTGAATGAATGGGAGGTCCAATTTGAGTTCTTTGAGGATTCTCCATACTTCCTTCCAAAAATATTGTATTAGTTTGCAAAGTGAATAATTTCAAAACTCTTATAAAAAGTTGTACTCACAACTCCTTAACAATTACTTAAACTTGCATACTGCCAACAAATCATTTATAAGCAAAAAACATCAAACCAAAGAAAACACTAGATCAAACTGCAGAAAGGGCCAAATTATCAATTCTAGATTAAAGGAACTAATAGAACTAACAAAACTGAAGAGACAAATGAAAGAATAATATGCTTAATTTTAATTTTTAATTTTAGATTCAGAGGCTACCAAGAGAGCAGTTTTCTCAATGTCCAGAAAACTGAGCTAAAAGAGAAATGGATAGAATCAGAGAAACACAAACTATGCGGCTCGTCTAGGTTCTCTATGGTCATTTCATCCAAGCCCCTGGTTGAATGATGAAAAACCAAAAAGGTACAGTGGTGTGCCCAAAGGCCTGCTTCAGCGAGACGGGCACCCAGGAAAAAGGCATGTTTCCTTTTGGAAAGCAAGATGGATGGATCATTTTACGTAACTGAATGATACTTAGATAAAAGAAGAACAATTAACAAACTGTGGTATACATATGCCATGGAATACTATTCAGCCATAAAAAGATGGAGACTTTACATCTTTTGTATTAACTTGGATGGAGGTGAACACATTCTTCTTAGTAAAGCATCACAAGAAGGGAGAAGCAAGAATCCAGTGTACTCAATTTTAGTATGAAGCCAGTAGACAAAATAATATACGCCCACATAAGAGAAAAACTCAATTCAATTCAAGGTGGGAGAAGAGGGAATGAGCAGGGGAGAGGGGAGGAGAGAGAGGGATTGGTATGCTCCCACTTAATGGGCACAGTTGGGTGCAGGACACAACTACAGGAGGGACTCTACCTAACAAACACAAACATTGGAACCTGGTCGTCTAGGTTACATTAATCTAAAATTAATCCCTCACATTAATCTAAAATTTAAAAAAGAGGAACAGTCTGCTACCCAGAATACAAAATTTTAATGCACATGTGAAACATTGACATTCTAATGTCCAGAATTACATGGGAACCAAAATTAGACTGCTACAAAACTCGAGGAGAAAAGGCCGCCTGTCCTGAAGCCCAGTGCACTTTTTACTATCCTGGGCGGGTCAGAAGTCCCCCAAACTGCTAGAAGGAGTTGGCAGGCTCCCATTCCCCAGCTTCAGTAACTAGATGAGCAACTTCTAATTTGTAAAACTCAGGGGAAGGAACAGGACCAAGGTCATAAGGATTTAAAGTACTCTTAAAAATCTGACACTCCATGACTGATTTTTAATTACAAGCTACCTTATCGCTACCAAAAAAAAAAAAAAAAAAAGTCAATATGCTAATTGTACATCTCTGGACAGCAAGTCTTCACCTGAGCTACTGCTTCAATACCTGACTCTCTCTGGGGCCTTTTTCTTGCATCTAACATTTCCACCCCCCAACACTGCACCTTACACCTCTGTAGACATGAGGTAGATCTGTGGTTTCAAAAGCTAAAATCAGTACATTGTACCCCATAAATGCATTAATGCACACAGTTTTGATTTAATTAAAAAAAAAAAAAGCTACCCCAAGAACTGGCATGCATCCATGCCGAAGTTACTGCCAGTCCATAGGCACTGAGAAAAAGGTCAACATTTTTAAGTTTCCCATTAAGCTAAATTTGTTCAGTTTTTAAACTTGGAGATTGTACCTTTTCTCTTTGCTTTTTGTTGTTGTTGTTGTTGTTGGGACAGAGTCCCACCCTATGCCCTGAGCAATGTGCAATGGCATCATAGCTCACAGCAACCTCAGACTTGGGCTGTGGGCATCCCGCAGCTTCAGCCTCCAGAAGCCACTGGGATTACAGGGACCCAGGTGGGTTTTTCATTGTTTTAGGAGTTGGGAGATTATACTTTTTCTAATAGGAGATGGCATTTATTCTTAAAAATGTGCTTAATTATTAACATAAAAATCAATAGCCCCCCCAATTAAAAGCCTTTTTAATTTTTTTTTTTTTTAAAATAAATGAGTCTGTGAAATTCCAAAGAACATGAACCTCAGAGAGAGCTGACTCAGGCCTGAGGAGGTGAAGAAAGTGTCACTATAGGTTACCGCAAAGGTAAGTAAAGAGGCTTCTTTTAGCTCTAAAATCAGGACACCTTGTCAATCTCCATCTCCATACCTTTTATAGGGGCCCACCAACTTCACTCCCCAACAGGTAACCACTTTTCTCATTTAACGAATCAAAGTTAGTAGGCCACTAACCTTGACCAGGGTTTCCAGACCATGACTTTAGTCCATGACTAAAGAAGGATTTTGATAATTCACTTAATAAAATAATATACTTAATAAAGTACAGCTTGCTCATAATGCTTTTAGCAAGTAAAATGGAAGCCATAACTAGGCTGTGCCAGTCTATGAGGCCACAGCTGGAGGCTGAGGGAGGGGGGCATCCCAAGCCAAATAAGAGTAGGGCCAGCCACAAAAGCCGTTCTGAATTAACTGAATCTCCATAAGTACACATGAGGAGGGAACCAAAAACTCTCAGAGGACTGTCTGGGCTAACAACCAATTAATCACAAGTGGAGCACAGTCCGCTTCCTTTGTGTAAAGCCTTCAACCCTCAGCACAATCTCTTTTGTTTTCTGTCATCACACTTGAGAAATGCATAGTGCATCTCAACTACTCCTGATATAAACTTAAGTTTGATCATGACTTGTATCCCCGAATAGGAGCCAGAGCTGTGTATGTCCACATACATGCACCTTACCTGTCACATGCAGACTTGACTGAGGAACAGTCCAGGAACTATGTCTTCTGTTCCTTGGCATGGTAACATCAATCATGTTCCTGAACTCAAAGGCCATGTCTGAAGGTCATGGATAAGGAGACAATGTCTGTAGGAGCCAGCCCTGGCTCCCAAATGAAAGTTCTTATGTCTGAGGAACTAATCCCAAGAGAGTGGAGAGGTATGGCTTGTTGTTCACACACATGCTCAGCCAGGAGTCTATCTGGAACACTCCAAATGTCACTCATGGAGCTTTTTACAAAAGGCAGGACACAGTATATCTTGTCTTATTGAACCTAAGAAACTGTTCAACAACCTGACATGCTGCAAGCACCAATAACTGGCTCTCCAGCTCCAAAAGAGGATGTTTCAAAAACCCATTTTATTTTTATTTTATTTTATTTTTTAAATTATTTTTTATTGAGTCATAACTGTGTACAATAATTCAGGCTTGGAAAAAGAGGACAGAAAACCAACAGCCTAAAGTCAGGGGATTTGAGTTTTTCCTCAAAATCTGTCTAAGAACTCCCTAGAAATGATTTCTTATGGTAAAAGGTAAAAACTGAAAAATAGGGTAACAAAAATTTTGTGTTAATGGTCATTACTAAATTGCTTTAAATATACATATATATTCCATATAGCTTTACTACATGCAGTACAGATTGAGAATTTAGTACTGATGAAATTTCATGTGTGTTGTCCTTTTATTTAATACACATTTAAACACTGGGTATTAGACCTTTGGTGAGTATCTAATCCCAAATACAACACTCCTTCTATGTGAAATCATTTGACTTGTGCCAGCCTGAGGAAGATCTCTCTCTTAAAGGTCATGGTTATGTCCTTGGGTGATGTTCAAATTAATTTCTTTGAATATATTCTCTTTTTTTTTTGTATATAAAGTCTCTGATTTCCAGAAACTCTGAAATTATCTGCAAACTAGGTTTTATAGAGATTCTCAGGAAATTAGAAAGGCCACTCCAGGGAGCACAAGGCTGCACTTGAGGAAGATGTTGTCCTCTGCCAGCTGTTCCCAATTTACCATTGGATTCTTGGCACAGATTGGGCCCTCTTGACCTTGGTGTTATTGCCAGTGGGGCCTGGGTCATTCTTTGTTATTTGTGGGGCTGTCTTGTGCACTGTTGCCTTTCCCTGGCCTCTACCCACTAGATACCAATAGCATCCCCACCTCCACACACATACCTCCAAAATGTATCCAGACATCATCAAATGTCCCCTTGGGGAGAATAGTTGAGAACCACTGACATAGACGCACCTCACGCAATGAAAGTTTAGGCTCATGAGTCAGGGAGATCTGGGATCAGCTCCAACTCTGCTAGTTTACTAGCCCAACATCTCTGCCCAAGTTCCCTGGCTTTCTTTATTCCCTGTTCCTTCTCTGTGAAAACACGAGTCATTACATCTCCCTCACAAGGGCTGTTGAGGATGAGAAAAAAATAGACAAAACATTTAGTAGGCACCCAATGAATATTGGTTCCTTCTTCCCTTCCCTTATTGCTATTATTTCAACACTACACCCTTCGGACGTGGAGCGGGTTGACGAAAGGGATTATGTGCCCTCCATGGTCTTAGAGGAATAATTCTAACACTAGGATATTACACACACAGCTACAGTCCTCAAAAGCCACTATTTGCACATCTTACCTGAAAGAGGAATCAAAGATTATAAAAGTATATTCTACCCCAAACATGTTTAGAAAACAGTCCTAAGCCTTTTGAACACTTTGGGGATTATTCTATCACCTAGTAGCTGTCATCAGGTAATCGGCTAAAATCAATGTCTAGGTGGATCTCAATTTAAGGATACTGTGTAAAATAATACGGGTATTTAACACCCTCTGGAGATTTATTTACATTATAAAGTGATTCCTCTGTAAGCTTTCAGAGAATATTTTTAAGACAGAGTCTTCGTCTGTTGCCCCGGGTAGCGTGCCATGGTGTCATAGCTCACAGCAACCTCAAACTCTTGGGCTCAAGCAATCCTCTTGCCTCAGCCTCCCTAGTTCCTGGGACTATAGGCATCCACCATAATACCTGGCTAGTTTTCTATCTTTAGTAGAAAGAGGGTCTCGCACTTGCTTAGGCTGGTCTTGAACCCCTGAGCTCAAGCAATCCATCTGCCTCAGCCTCCCAGATTGCTAGGATTACAGGCGTAAGCCACCATGCCTAGCCCTAGTGAGCTTTCTTAACATGCCTAAAACATAATTCTATTTAGAAAGGGTTGGGTTACAGACAACCCATAGATACCAATACAGTGCTTATTATTCTAAACAATCATAACTATTTTATAAAGTGAGGCAAAGGAGCCACTTCAAACTCCATACTTATAGATTAGTGGTGTGCATAATTTTTTTTAACTTTGGGACTTCAACATCAGTGTGTGCAAATTTTCAATTAGCTCTTTTCTCCCCTTTTTAACAGCTTGACTGAAGCATAATTTATAGACCATAAAATTGATCCATTTTAGCATACAACTTAACAATGTTTAGTTAGTTTATAGGGTTGTGCAACTGTCACAACAATCTAGGTTGAGAACCTTTACAGCACCTCACATCAAATGGCTCTTAATAGCATTTCCCTAGGTTTTAGGGAAGTACTTTTACATTTCCTGGTTCAAACAAACCACAGGGCCTAAGCATCTGAGGGAGATCTGAGGACCATTTGAAGCTAGCCTTCATATCTGCCAACCCTCTTCCATATTCCAAGTCTGTCAACTTTAAAATAAACAACACTTGGCCCCCAAATTGACTATAGTGTGAGGCATGTTTCACGGGTCAAGTAGAAAAGATAGCAGGGCAATCTTCACCTTTCTCAAGTGAAGAGGGAGGGAGTAGTATCCACATAAAGAGATGGAAATGAGAAAAGTTTGAGATTTGGACAGACTGGTAAAAAAACCCAACAGTTTAAACAAAGATGCTAAACAGCTGAAGAGGAATGAGAAGGACTTTCTCTAAATCAATCAGTTGAAACTCGGTGGCTTAGTTCACAGGCTGCTTCTCATTTGATGGCCTGTTGCTATGCTTTAGTAGGAAAGGAACTGAAAATCTCAGTAGTATGGAAGTATAACAATAAATCTCACCATACGGCAGGAACTACAATATATGGCATAATAATAGTAAACGTTATGGCACTTGACTTTGTGGCCAATAATCTCCCATTCAGTCGTAACAGAGATTCTTCCATCAGAAAGAGAAAAACTGGACAATTTAATTTTCATCTCTATTCATACACAAGTCTGTGTTGGAGTTCATCCACATTCTCTATTATGTTACTTGAAATATGGCTGCATAGTTTGATATAAACAATATCTCAAACAGACGTCAACAACTTAGTTTTGGACCAATTGATTTCATTCTAAATTATTGCTGGCTGACAGACGTTGGTGGCTACCCACACAAGATCTGAAAAAGTCATGTTCTTTAATTTAATATTATAATAATTTTAAATTATAGCTTTATTAAGCAGAAACACAGATTTATTTATAGCTAACACTGATGGTTTCTAATGGCATAGAATAGCATAATATTCTGAAAATCTCAGTAGTATGGAAGTACTATGCTATTCACTGCAGCCCACATTTGGACAGCTTCAATTATCTGAATCACTACCAAACCATTCTGGTACAAATAATTTCCTCCTTGATCTAAAGCAATGAACAAACGCTACAAAAGCAGTCCTTAGGAGAGCCACCCTCACATCCGCACAATGTCGTTTTCTCCTTGACTGACCCACCTTCAAAGAACATTTCTGCCTTTGAGCCTAAAGACATCCTGCTTAAAATCCTCCCTCGGCCTCTGTGCTGTTGTAAGATCCTGCTTTTCTCTTAAATGTGGACTTTGCGGGGGTTTGGTCATAGCCCTAGGTTCTTCTTTGCCTTTTCTCATGGTTAAGAACTTTATCTCCAGGACGCAGCTATCACTTCTAAGCAAACATTAATAATAAGCATTTCTATATTTTTATAACCTGCCAAGGAGTGATTTGATATAATTCTGGAAGACAAGGAGAGGAAGTTGATAGAAATGTTAATATTCTTTACAGACAAAGAAGCTGAAGCTCAGAGAGTCTCTGTAAGTTACCTGGGGCCACCTAGCCAGTAAGCAGCAGATTCAGCACTCAAACTCAGGTCTGCAGTAGGCCAATCCTGCCTTCTCCTCTCCTATCTCCAGGAAGTCACAACCCCTCCCTCCACCCTTGCCAGTCTCTCAAGGCTTGACAGTCCCCCTTCCATCTCCATCTGGCACTGACATGGCCACATCTGACCAAATATCAAAGCCAACATGCTTAACTCAACTCATCACGTTTTCCCCCAAACCAGTTCCTCGTCCTGACATGCTCATTTCTACTCATGTCATTTGTTCCCCAGTAACCGGACCCTAAAGCCTCATATCTAACAAATCATTCTCTCCTCCACATTCCCAAATCCAACTGTTACTAAAGCCTGGCAATAATTCTTCCATGTTGCTGCTTCCACATCCATCCCTGCTTACCCAATCCTTTCGTGAGCAGCTTAATTCTGGTTCTCTCTGCCTCTCACCCCAACTATCAGACAACCTGATAACTTGACATTTATCCTCCCTTCCTCTGATTGGTCTCACAAAGCTCCATCAGTTATTATACGCATTTTTAGATCTGATCATGTCACTCTGCTGTCAACCATCAGTGGTTCCCACTGCTTACAGAATAAATTATAAAACCATTCCCTTCAAACTCAATCCATCCCTGCTTACATTGCCATGTTAGTCCCCTTCCTGCGCAGCACAAGCTTTCCACTGCAGCCAGGCTGGTCATCACTTCCCATGTGATTCGCCTCCAGCCCCCAAAGCAAATCCAAATCTAAGGTACAGGTAAGTCCATCCCCCTTCATGGAGCCTGTCACAAAATCCAAGGCCTGACCAGCATTACCTTCTACCATTCAGTTGTCATTCATACAGACCTTCAGTACTGTCTCATTTTCCTTCCTTCCTTCCTCCCTCTTCCCTCCCTCCCTTCTTCCTCTTTCTTTCTCTTTTTTTCTTTTCTTTCCTCCCCCCTTTCTTTCTTTCTTCTTTCCTTCCTTCTTCCCTCCCTCCTTTCCTTCCTCCCTTCTTTCTCTTTCTTTATTGAGACAGAGTCTCAATCTGTTGCCCTAGGTAGAGAGCCGTGGCATCACAGCTCACAGCAACCTCAAACTCTTGGGCTCATTGACCCTCTTGCCTCAGCCTCCTAAATAGCTGGGACTACAGGCACCTGCCATGATGCCCAGCTAGGTTTTCTATTTTTAGAAGAGATGGGGTCTTGCTCTTGCTCAGGCTGGTCTCAAACTCCTGAGTGCAAGCAATCCACTAGCCTGGCCTCTCAGAGTGCTAGACTTACAGGCATAAGCCACCTCCTCCAACCTTACATTTTATTTTCTTTGTTAGAGGCCCAAGCAGATTCAAAGCCCCTGGATGCCAAGACCTGTGTATAAGGGCCTTGGTGTCTATGCAGCCTTACCTTTGAGTAGTAGGTACTTAAGTATTTTATTGTTTGATTGTGTGGCTGCCAATCATCATTTTTTTTTTTCTGAGACAGCCTCAAGCTGTCACCCCTGGATAGAGTGCTGTAGCATCACAGCTCACAGCAACCTCCAATTCCTGGGCTCAAGCGAGTCTCTTGCCTCCGCCTCCCAAGTAGCTGGGACTACAGGTGCCTGCCACAACGCCTGGCGATTTTTTGGTTGCAGCTGTCATTGTTGTTTGGCGGGCCCGGGCTGGATTCGAACCCACCAGCTCAGGTGTACGTGGCTGGCGCCTTAGTCCATTGAGCCACAGGCACCGAGCCCCAATCATCATTTCTTACAATGCAAATAATACACACTTGAGAAATTACAGTCTTCTGGGATTAACGTCTTCATGGCAAAGTGAGAGAGAACCAAACCTCAGCACTGTCTTTGTGGGCTCTCAAGATACAACAACAACTTGTACTTAGTTTCCACAGCATGAAAAGCTTCTATACACTAATCTTACCCCGTCAATACCCTCAGCATTTCCAAGCTGGTTTGTCAGAACTGAAAAACAAGTGATTCATATTTTGGCAACAGTCACCTTAAACAGCTCCAGACCCAAAGAAAGCAAGGGCCAAAGGTCGATGCTCTTAACAAGCAAGACAGATGGCCCTGTGTATTCTGGAGGAGGGAGGACACCTCCTTTCCTGTGTGACCTTCACCAACACCTCACCACCAGTCAGCCTGGCTTAAAACAGGGCCCAAATAGAAAACTGTAGCAGCAGAAACAGAACTGAATCAGCCTCACTGTGACAATGAGTTTTCATTCCCAGCTGGAATGAAGGAGCTTTGCTCCTCCCTGCCCTGCATCCAGGGCGAATACTATAACAGGCCAGGTTTCTGCTATTCCTGCACCAGCTCAACCTGTCAGGTTATACTTCCTGGCTGGGTTTCTCAAAGGCTGACTGAGGACAAAAACCAGCTTCTGGAAACAGGGCAGGTACTTTTGGTATTTACGGTCACAACTGCACAGCCTACTTCCGAAGCTTCACCAGATCAGACCACAGCCTGCAGTTCTAATAGTTGCAAAGACACAGTTCTATTAATGGGTTCAGAAGGCAACAACACCAAGACTGAGGAGTATGCTCATGTTGGGCGTCCTAGCGCCTAAGCCCTGCCAACTGTTGTACATTTGTTTCTAAAGTGAGTGGCCAACATAGATGCTGCTGGAAATCTATCTTCCATGTCAAATCAATCCCTGATAGTGGCTGCCAGAGGTTAGGAAAGAGAGTGGGTAGGAGGGATGTGAGTATGGTTATAAAACTACAACTTGAGGGATCCTGGTGGCGATGGAAATGTTCTGTATCGTGTGTGTAAAAGCGAACACACAAACCTACATGTATGATACAATTGCATGGAACTAAATAAAAACACAAGTACTAGTAAAACTAGAGAAATACGAATAAGACTGAGGAACTATCTCAATGTTAATATTCTGGTGATGATATTGTACTATAGTTCTGTAAGATGTCACCCCTGGGGAGAAGCTGGGGAAAGGGTACACGGATCTCTCCCATATTACTTCACAATTAACGGCATGTGAGTCAACAGCAATCTCAAAATAAAAAGTTTAACTTTTTATTTAAAGTTACAGTAAAACAAGGTAAATTCGAAAACATAGCCTTCTCCAGTATATAGAATATGAGAGGATGCTAACTTATGACATCAATAAGTATAAATAAAAGATGTAAAGCTAAAAACAAATTAGTCCCTGAATCTCGACTTCATACAAGGCTGTCACCCAGGTCAGACCACCAGTGGCCTCAATCAGTGCAAACATGGCCTTACACCTACACTTGCACACCTCCAAAAGGACCTCTGACTATGGTTTACCCAGAGAGATGTTAGTCTCTTTCTGTTTATGACATGGTGGCATCCTGACCTTGGGAAAACTCAAACTCTATTCTGAACTAAGTGGCAGTTAACACAGCAAAGCTCATTTTCACCTCAAAGACCCATCACTTAGTGCTGCATCTGCAATGAATCCTGCCATTCTGCATCTGTACCCATTCACCCTCCTATACCAAATATATACATCACTGGTAAATATGAACACAAGGGCTAATGCCTACTTTTACAAAAGGGCTTACTCATCATTTTATTAGACCTTGCAAGGAATTTTTCCTAAGGCCAGGGAGGATAAAGATCCCAGGCATTCTGATTTAATGTGGAAAATACCACTAGTTCCCTTCTTCATAAAGCTGTAACACCTATGGCCAACCCAGGGCTATCAGCCTTGCATTTCAATGGTTCCCTTAGTTCTCGTCATGCTGCTGCTGGAAGGGGCAAGTGGGCTCTGCAGTTCTTTCCTATCTCTGCAAAGAGAAGCAAGAACAATGTCTTTACTCACCGATGTCATTGCTGCGGTCTGACAGATCCTTGTCCAGGATGCTGGATAGCGAACTGCCCGCCAAGTCAATCTTCGAACCGTCGCCCCTACATTAAAAACACAAGTCCAGACATTTAACAATTGGTGTGTGCCCTTGTCATTCTGTCAGCTTTCTTGCTGCACAAATGTTAAGAAGCGTCCTGTGTGTGAGGTGGGTAGAACTGTCGCCTTTGTGAGAGAGCCAGAGCCAACCATCCGTCCAGCCACACGGGCTGGAGTGTAAACCAGCTGACAGATTGGATATGCCCCTCTCCAGCACACATTTTCAAAGATGGCTATTTTAATAACTGTTCACCAATGCACCTCTTGCTGGTACACGGGGTGAGACACAGGGCCTCCTTCTGTTCTGTGGCCAAATAAGCACCAGCAAATGCAAACTGAGAACTTTCCTTTTAAGGAACAAGGAATGTAGCCAATGCTGCTTGTCAAAGGTCAGCTACTTTTAACCTTGAGAAGAGGGTTTTCTGGCCTGGGCTGAGGCATCAGGCAGGCTGTTGACAGGCACAAGGTGTCGAGTTGAGATCTGGCAGCCTGGAAGCTGGCACTGAAGCATAGGCCTGTAAAATTAGATGGCTCCTGGGTGGGTGCCCCATGCCCATCAGGACACAAGTGACTTCCCTCTGTATCTGGGCTAGGAGCAGCTCTTTGGGATGGGAACAAGCCTTCAAGACTAGAGAAATACAGCTTCCTCATGCATGAGCACAAGGTTCCTCCAACTCCCCCCAAAGGTAGCCCTTTGGGCCCTTCAGGGGGAATGAGTTGCAAATGACATTATCCAGGGGGTGAAATAGGAAGCAGTGAAATAGGAAAAGATCCCTGCCCATAAAATGATAGCCAGAAGTTAAGCAGTTGTTTTCAGGGAAGCAACAGAAATAGTCCAACTCAAGCTCCTAAAGGTCCCCATGTTGAACTGTGTAGTTAAACCACACTGGGAGTAGTAACAAGCTCTTACATATACCTGTTGTGATGGGGGAATTAAGAGGCACTACCCACTCTGGAAGGGCCCACAGTCTAAATGGGAGTGACAGACAACCATAGGTCCACCTGGCACAGGCCATGGAAGATGCAGTGTCACAGTCCCACGGGAAGAAAGGACAGGGTTAGACAGGGGATCTGCACGGTGGAGGGTGAGGGGCACACAGAGAGGACGTGGCATTACAGTTGGGCCTTAGAGGAAAAAGGACAGAAGACATGTCCACAATAGGCATACTTGACCAAAGACCTGAGTGTGGGTTAGAGCACCAGTGTTGCAGGTTCCCAGGGCCAAAACCTGACGTCCTCAGAGAGAAGCAAGAGGAGAAAGGCCAGCAAGGTTGACAAAGGCCAGACTGCTGGGCAGGATACCACAGGGTTTGGTTTGTCTTGGAAGTAACAGCGGACAGAGGGACCTCTGGAGTGGGAGACCTACAAACCTGGAGGTCAGGGACAGTATTATGGGTAAATTCCACACAAGGGAGCTAAGGGGGTGGGCTTCTGGGTTTCTCACTCAAGAAAAGGTAGGGAGGGGGGCGTATTCAGCACAATGTGTACATCCTTGTCACAGTAGAAAAGGACCAATGGAAGGAGGTGAGCCCTCCTCCCCCCAGTTCCCAAGCAGATAACACTGCCTCTTAACCACAGGCACCCTCAACCAGGGCCTCAAACATAAGTGAGAATCCCAGGGAGCAGGCCTGGGCCAACAGCTTGGCCTCCGCTAAGAGAAAATACGGTTCCAAGACTCCTGTGAGTGTGCACTGCCAGACTTGTTGGGCCTTACAGAGCCAGGTTGAAACAGAAGTTCAGATAGAACATGAACTCTTCTACTTGGAAAGGGGAAGCAGCTTAGATATCAGAGAAGAGCCTTTGTTCCTTCCTCACTCCAACTTCCTAAGGCCATAGTTCCCCACCCCTGCCCCGCAGCCAGATTTCTATAGCAGACTATCTTACAGGGCCACTGCCTTACACATATCTCAAGATAAGAGAAATGAGAGGATGTGAAACATTTATTTCAAAACATTTTATTGTCAAGACCCCAGAATCCACAAACTTGAAGGTAATCTTCTGAATGAAATGTTTTTAGAAGTGCAGAATTACTAACAGAATAGTATTTTTAAAAGTCTTCCTTTCCAGGTGGCGCCTATAGCTCAGTGGGTAGAGCACCAGCCCCATATACCGTGGGTGGCAGGTTCAAATCTGACCCCGGCCAAACTGCAATCAAAAACTATCCGAGCGCTGTGGCAGGCGCCTGGGGTCCCAGCTACTCGGGAGACTGAGGCAAGAGAATTGCCTAAGCCCCGGAGTTGGAGGTTGCTGTGAGCTGTGTGACGCCAAGTACTCTACCTAGGGCGATAAAGTGAGACTCTGTCTCTACAAAAAAAAAAGTCTTCCTTTCCTTCCCCCAGATCTAAAGAAATAAGTTATTGAGGGCATTTAAATATTATTTGGTATACACAGAACCTGAAGGATTTGGCACTGTCATCTTTCAAACTAACTGAACTCAAGCTATACTGACAGCCAGACAGTCCTGTCCTTTTTGGAATATACCAAAGACCGAAACTTTTGAGAACATGTGTCCTGCCCTCTCATGCAGGCAGCAAATCTAATGAACTCCACTAGGCTTTTTTTTTTCTGGCCAAGGGTGGAAAGTGGTTTGAGATGACACCCAGGTGGGCAGCTGGGTAGTCAGTCAGAGGGGCTGGTGGTGGGGAGGAGGAGTTTTGCTCATGAGTTAATCACATGTATCTCAGAACAACTCAGCTGCTTCTGAACATGTGGTTTATTTGTGTATTCTGGTAACTGTCAAGCTTGGAGCTATTTCCCTTTGTGATGTGACAGCTGGAAGCTTCCAGTCAAATGTGAGCCTGTCTCAAGGGACTATAGGGGCCTCTGGTATGCATTACTTTTCATCTTGGGCTGTATTCGTTTCCTACCCTTATTTTCCTTTTATTGTCACTCTCAACTAGTCTTTCATATGTATTTTTGTTTTGTTTTTCTTTTGGGTATAAATAATTTTTACTTGACAAATAATTATATACATTTATAAAACACAATGTGGTGTTTTGATAGATGTATGTTACATTGTGGAATGATCAAATCAGGCTAATTAGTATATCCATCACCTCAAACATTTATTTATTTGTAATAGAATGCTTACTTATTTACTTATTTATTTTTGAGGCAGAGTCTCACTTTGTTGCCCTCCATAGAGTACCCTACCATCATAGCTCACAGCAACCTCAAACTCTTGGGCTCGAATGATCCTTTTCCCTCAGCCTCCTGAGTAGCTGGAATGACAGGCGCCTGCCACAATGTTTGGCTATTTTTTGAGACAGGGTCTGGCTCTTGCTCAGGCTGGTCTCAAACTCCTGAGCTCAGGCAATCTACCTATTGTGGCCTCCCAGAGTACTCAAATTATAGGCATGAGCCACAGCATTCAGCCAGTAATAGAATATTTAAAATCCTTTTTCAGCTGGCTTGAAATACATATTATTAATGATAGTCACTATGCTGTACAATAATCCAGAACTTACTCCTCCTGTGTAGATGGAACTTTGTACCCTTTGACCAGTCTCTCCCCTTTCTTCATCTATGTTCAGCCCCTGGTAACTGACATCTTATTCTCCACTTCCATGAGTTCAATTGTTTTAGAGTCTGCATCTAATTGGGATCATACAGTATTTGTCTCCTGGTGCCTGGCTTATCTCATTCATGATATTCAATTTTTTTTTTTTTTGAGACACAGTCCTGCTCTGTCACCTTGGGTAGAGTGCTATGGTGTCATAGCTCATAGCAAATTCAAATTCTTAGGCTGAAGTGACCTACTTGCCCTAGCCTCCCAAGTAGCTGTGACTACAAGTGCTCACCACAACATCTAGTTTTTCTAGTTTTTGGTAGAGACCAGGTCTCACTCTTGCTCAGGCTGGTCTTGAACTCCTGAGTTCAAGCGATCCATTTGCTTCAGCCTCTCCAAGTGCTAGGATTATAGGCGTGG